>JAAEAF010014825.1:0-76827 GCA_011037195.1 Triatoma infestans | reverse complement strand
TGGGAAGAGATCAATCGCAGCACGAGAGGGTTAGGATGAAGGAGGAGAGATTCATGGAATTTTTCGTAACGGGTAGATATCATTTCTGTGAAGAAATAAATTTTTAGTTCGTTGTGTAACGTCAGGTTGGATACGTAAATTAGATTCTATGAATTAGCTCTTCAGCCTACGCCACCGTGATCCCCCAAGGGTCTATTGTGGCACCTCCTAAGTTGGCGACCCCTCCCCAGTCCTGTCCTTTGTTTGAACTTTGGAGTCCGGGAAGGCTTCTAGGTGGTCGGTTAAGAGCACCTCCCATCAAAGCACCCTCTCGAGTCCTGCCTGCCTTAATAGACTTAATAGATTCGAGAGGTATCCCTGGCTGAGGTTTGTAGGCGTTAGCTTCTCCTCTCCAAAGAGGCGAAACCTCAGCCAAACAAGCCCCTCGCACTGGCACAGAACGTGCACTGCTGTTTCCTCTTCTTCCTGAGAAAACCTACACAGGCTGTCCGTTTGCCAGGCCCGTGCAGTGCATGTGCTCATTAAGGCTGCAATGGCCAGTGAGAAAGCCAACTGCTATCCTTATGGCCACCCGGCCTAATTGGAGTAGTTCTGCAGGTAGCCTGTGAGTCCAATAATGAACGTTTTTCGCCGCCTGCCTTTGGCCTGGGGTTTTAGCCCACCATCTCTATGATCGCATTGTAAAGGGTGTTGTGAGGAGATGTTGGTTGTTGATGATGAAAGATAAACACCTTAAGATTGGTTTAAGATATATAATTGATATTTGTATATATATATATATATCTGACTGCCAAGGACTTACACTTTAGAGTTTAGAACTGAACTGAACTGACAGACTGACGTGGCTAAATGATATGTACGGAGTGTGAATCAACAGATGATGTCTGATTGTGATGATGTCTTGAACAGAATCCTCCTTGACTGTCTCTCTCTCATATATTAATCCACTGGCCGAACCTCTCCTCTCTGTGCGAGAGAGGCTGTTTCTCTCCGCTAGAGTGGATGAGTGGTGGGGGTTCACTACCCCTACAGCATCTTGAGGCACTCCTGAGGCATCTTGCGACGCCGCAGAACGGTTCAAGCCCGATAAGGGTTCCATACCCTCCTGTGCCAACCGATCTGCCGCCTTATTGCCTCTGTGGCCCGAATGCCCAGGTATCCAGATCAGGAAAACCTTATCATGGTTACTAATTTCCCTAAGTGTACCTAGGCAATCCCAACACCAGCGTTGGATACGTAATGAGCATGGGTGATTTTGCGGAGGATTTTGGATTGGAGGGACTGGATTCTTTTTGAATTGGTTCGCTTGGTTGAGGCCCAGAATTCAACCCTGTAAATCCAAATTTATCGTAGAATTGTTTTGTATATAAGTACTTTGTTGTCTCATGAGAGTTTGGAATGAGTGTTTAGCTCTTGTCGTTTAAGTCTAGAATGAGGGTTCCACATGAGTCTTTTATCCAATTAGGTATTTCACAGTGTCTAAATTCCAAACTCAAATCCCAATAGGGATGGAAGTGTTATTATAATATAGTGAAGGACAAGTTCCTCGGCGAAGTGTAAACGTTACATTGGTGCTTTTATTCTCATTAATTTTTAATTTTCCATTGTTTACACGATAATTCTATTTTCTTTAAGTGATTTTGGATGTTTTTGGGTTCATTAAGAGTTAAGCTTCATTTATTTATTTATTAAGCTTAAGCTTGTGATATTTTGTCGTTATCATTTCGTGAGAACAGTGCAATTGTTTGATAAAAGGCTCCCGTAATGCGGGTTAATTGTTGTGTAACTAGTTGCGCCTCAAGTAATACAGGACCACATTCCCATATTTATGTCCCATTCCATATACTCCTTATCTGGTAATACATAATTTCCACCATCTTAAGCATAGGATGTTGTTCCATGATCTCTACTTTTTCCAAAAACCCACAGTGATACCAGAAAGTAATCTGAAAAACTATTATTCCCTGAACGCTCTTGCTTCAAAAAAAATACAACTAGCTTCTTTATTCAGGCAAAAAAATCAATTTGGTTTTTAATTATCACAATCCGATATTATGGTGGCAAATTGGATAATGATATATTATAATGAGTGATATAATATTTTTGATTATATAATTTTTTAATTGGAATGAATTAGAAATTAGAAAAAAAAAACATTGCTAAAAAAAGAAGTATTGAATAAGAAACAATCACTTCACTAGTAGTGGGAATCATTAATCAAGGAGGAATCGGAGCAAAGAAAACAGAGCCAGTTTCAAGGGTGAACAACTTTCGTACACCAACCTGTACATCTTTCTCTCTCACTCTGTCTTGTTTATTCACTCACTTTCTCACACTCTCTCCAAAGAAAACGATAAATCAAGTTCTTAGATTATATCGAAGCACATCTTCCCATCTTAATGGAATATGTGTTTTATATATATATTTATTTCTTTTATCAATGATTATAAGGAAAGTTATTACATTCAAGTCAAGAGTCTATACATCAAGTTTTCACTAGAAAATACATCTTTTATTATGGGGCCGTTAAAGTTCTATTGAAAAATTTTGTTTTGTAATCATAATCAAATATCAAACTGTCAAAAAATGTATCCAAACATTCATGTCAGGTTATGGTTTAGCATTAATAACGAGATGCAACACAACTAGAAAATTTCAATTAAAGAAGAGATCAACCGGTATATGAATTTTTTTTTTTTTTAATTTATCGCAATTTAAAGCAAAAGGTGTCCTAAAACATTTTACATTTAATGTAAAGCTTTTCGCTCAAACGGTAAAACGTGAAAAATACTCTAATTTGGAGGAGTAGTTCGTGTTCTAAGATCTGCTAATAAGACATTTGGATTTCTTAACAAGAGAAAAAAGAAAATTCGCTTTATTTTATTGCCCAACATGATGTTTTTGTAGTTAAACACTTTGAACAGTGGCAGCTGAACTATGTTCGAAGACTCTGTGTTACTGAAATGCAGCGAAGGAAAACTCCAAGAGAGTTTAAATGTAGAGGAGCTCTTAAAAAAAAAAAATCTGGTGTGAAACACTCACACAACTTTCTCTTACTCCAGTTCTCAAAATTAAACTATATAATTGATAAATTTTATAGTTTGTGTACCAAATTTAACGAAATTCGTCGAAAAAAGAAAAACTGTTCAGTAAAAGCGTACTTCCGGTTTACTAATTTTCCTCGGAAACTCGGAATTTTAGCAATCTATTTATTTCTAATTAATTTTGTTTGGATGATAGAATTGTATAATCAACTATGATACCACTTAGAGGAAGCTGTAACCCCACCCCTCCCCCTAAAAGTGCCCTTAAATGAATTTTCCCAGAGAAATGTTTTAAATAAATGATGTAGATCTTCGCATGTTTAGTTTATATTGGAAGTTTAAGAAAATCTTCGGGGCCATTTTTGAGAAAATCGCGAAAAAGTGAAAAAAAAATCATTTAGTAAAGTGGTAAAGTAAACGCACTTCCGGTTATCCGATTTTTTCAAAACTCGGAATTTCAACAATATATACAATTCTAATTAATATTATTTAGATGACAGAATTGTCTAATTAACTGAAATAGCACTTTAGATGAAAACCTAACCTCCTCTCCCCCATAAGTGCCCTTAAATAAAATTTTTCTGGAGAAATGTTTCAAATAAAAGTTGTGGCTCTTTGTATGTGTAGTTGATATGCCAAGTTTGAAGAAAATTGTTGGAGCCATTTTTGAGAAAATCGCAAAAAGTAAAAAAAAACCAGTAGTAAAGTGGTACTTCCGGTTGAGGAATTTTGATAGATGACCCATTGTTGGATCCCATGGTGATAACTAAACGGAATATCAAGTTCGAACTTTCTACGATTTTTCGTTGTTGAGCTATGCTGTTCACATATGCACATACACACAGACCAATTGCTAAAAACCACTTTTTTGGACTCAGGGGACCTCAAAACGGATATTTCCGGTGAAAACTCGATATCGAAAATTTGACACGATTACAATACTTCCTCTTACTAGGAGAATAAGAGAAAGTAAAAAAAGTGCGGCTTAAATAGGAACTTGAAAAACCACATTTTACTTTGATCAAGTCAGTTATATCAAATTGCTTAACAATACATACTGGGTGGGAACGCCTGAAACTGATCAATGAACAAAAAAAAAATGAAGCCAATCTCATAAGTATAAAATCTGATGTGAAACACTCACTTAACATTCTCTTACTGCAGCTTTATTTTTCAAAATTATAATTGACAAATTTTATAACCAAATTTTGTTTACTGAAATTTGTCGATATTTTTGTGAAAAAAATCGTGACACACTTCCGGTTTACTAATTTTCTTTAAACTAGAAAATTTTATTTATTTTTAATTAATTTTGTTTTGATGTTAGAATTGTATAATCAACTAGGATAGCACTTTAGAGCAAACCCAACCCCACCCACAAAAGACCCCATAAATGAGTTGACCCAGAGAAATGTTACAAATAATAGTTTGTAGCTCTTTATGAATGTGTAGTTTACATTCCTAGTTTAAAGAAAATCGTCCGTTGGAACCGTTTTAGCAGAAAACTGAAATAGACTTTTCAGTAAAAAAAACTCACTTCTAGGGTCATCCAGTTTTTTTTTTTTCAAACTCGGAATTCTAACAACTCATTTAATTATAACGAATATGTTATTTTCCATGTTGTAAATCAAATAATTGAGAAGGCAAAAGAGTACCAGTTAGACATGTACATGGCGTTTATTGACTATACCAAAGCCTTCGATTCCATAAAACATGAATACATGTACGACTGCCTAAGAAAGCAAGGTGTAGGCAGTAGGGTCATTAATATAGTGCAAAACTGGTATAGCCACAATTCAAGCGAGAATATTGCTGGAAAGACCAGGGGATTACTTCTCATTGGAAAGAGGAGTCAAGCAAGGCTTTCCCACTCTCACCAAGTCTTTTTAACTCTGTTTTAGAATAGGTGTTCAGAGAACTTGACTGGAAGAAAAAAGGAATTAGGATAAATGGCATCAATTTAACAACGATGACATAATGATTTTTGCCAAATCATCGGAAGAACTGGTGGGGATGTTAACAGATTCACATATTAGGAGTAAACATGCTGGATTAACCCATAAATCCTGATAAGACAACTATTATGACAAATAAGCAAAGCCAGGAAATTTATCTAGGAAAAACAAAGCTAAGCTGGGTCACCGAGGCTATTTACTTAGCCAGATCATTTGTAGTGGAAGAAAGAATGGAAAAATAATAGTTTGGAAAATGTTTTAGTAAATAATTTTGGAACAATTCGCTCGTTCAAATAGTGTATTTTAGTGATGAGGATAGAGCCAGGCACTACAATCTAGGTCAATGCAAACCAAGAGACAAAGGGCAAGAAACAGTTAGGGTAAAACAATAAAACTCCCTCCAGACATACCAGCAATATTTGAAAGAATTTGAACTATGAAGAGAGGACATTCCTTCAAGACAGTCTAAAACTGACATTTCAAACCAGAACACTTGCATCAGGAATCGCTCTCTTAAACTCAGTGCCAGTGATATTGAATTGCCTTTATTCTAGATAAACATCTAATTTATTAAGATATAGTTGGATTTGTCAGGTACTTAATTCACTTAAAGAATAATATTATTTTATTTTAAAAACAGTGGTGCTCCCCTTGATTATTACTAATACTTCTCTCTTAAACATATATACTTACAAAGTATTTTATTTATTTATTTATTGCTACATAGCAGAATACAAGCTTCAGCAATAGAGTTAGCCTTTGTTAGCAAAATTATAGGTATGTTTTTCCTTAACACTGAACATAAAATATCTTTGGAAGAACAATAATAATGTATATAATAATGATAACAATTAATAGAGATAATTCGAAAATTCTAAATACCATAATTTATCCAAAAACTAAAAATAATTTGTAGTTTAATAGAACTGTGAAATAAAATCAATCTCTTTAAGTTAATGAACCAGAACAAAAGAAAAATACAAACCTTTATCTATGAACAAAATATAACTTACAGTTTAATACAATTATGAAATTAAAGTAATCTCTTTAAATTACTAAAACAGAAGAAAAAAACCAAACAGAGCAAAAAGAAAATAACATTGCTCTGATCCGAGGAAAAGCGGAAATTTTATTATTGGGGTGCTTGAATTCTTTTATATAAGTTGTTCATTTCCTCATGCTTTGTGTTATAAGCCTTGAACTGGGTGCTTTGTTTCTTACATGAATGAAGCTGATTATTCATTAAGAATGAAACTCCTAATTTCAATTGACTGAGCGCAGAAATTATAAAAGCACACAATTGATCTTTAGAGCTTATTGTAAGTAATTGTTCAAATAAGTCCTCCTTGGATCTTGACCCGGACAAAAATTTATTAATAAAATGAGCCCTTATTGGGCATTGAGGAATTTTCGAATTATCTCTATTACAGGGTTTTGCAATCGAAGAGAAAGTGGAATATAGAATCAGGGGACATTTGTTTACAAATTAAACATATATTATTTGGATCGAAAACATGAGAAGAGTTATTAATGTACAATCTTGTTATTTTTAAATTACAAAGACGCAACATTCTTTATATTACAATCCAAATTCAAATATAATTCTCCCACTCCAAAAGTACTCACAAGCCTATATAATACATTATATTTAGAATTAATTACATTTTCAACATCCTGACTTATGTAATGATTTACAAGTTTATTTATAATATTATCTTTTTCTTTCCGGAGTAATATTGGATTTTGTTCTAAAAAAAATATCTGAACAACCTATAGAATACATCATTGATTTAAAGAAAAAGATCCACTCCTTAGCTTGTCCCTTAGCATTATAATGATATTATAGCAAACACGTGGTAAGCGTGACTCATCCATCTCTAAAATTTTAATTACCAAAGAGATCATGGCTTTAAATACAGTCACTTTTAGTGGATTTACTCCATATTCCAGCCGAACTAGAGAATTAGGGGTGCGTAAAGGTTCTTTAAGCATTGCAGCTGAATAGATTCTAATTGATTCAGATAATTAAAGGCCCAGATTTCAGAAGAGTAAAGCATCGTAGGTTTAATTATATTATCTAATAGCTTTTTTCTAAAGGCATGAAGCGTGGCTGAAGAATTTACTAGGATCCCTTTAACTTTATTGAAGGCTAATTTTCCTCTCGACATAAAATGCTTAGGCGCCTCATAAAACTTGCCTGTAGAAGAAAATTGCACGCCCAAGTATTCAAACGAATTAACGAAATCAACTGGCCTTTGGTCAAAAAAGATTCTACGGAATTTTCTTGGTCGTGTATTTTTTGAGAAACATAATATTTTAGTATATATACTTACAAGTCCCTTTACTAAACCGCTCGTGCTACACCAACTACTACATACAACAACAGCACACCAAATTCATTCAATATCATTTGAAAGTAGTAATAGAAAGAGATCAATGGGCGAATCACTTTGTGCTGGAAAAAGTACTGGGGCATGAGATTTATATCTTTAAAAACGATTGGCCACTTGAAGTAAAAATCTCAGCATAGCAGAAGTGCGTTGTACCTTGCCTGATCTACGGGTCACAGATCTGGACTCTTTCTAAGAAAAATATTCATCGTCTGCAAGTAACGCAACGAGCGATAGAAAGAAATATTTTAAAATTAATCCGCAAAGATAAAATTATAAATAAAGACTTAAGAAAAAGTACGGGACTGGATGACATAATAAAACTAATAAAGAGAACAAAGTGGAAGTGGGCAGGACATGTAGCAAGACTAATTGACGACAGTTAGACAGCAAGAGTGACAGACTGGACACCGATAAATAACAAACGACAATATCTAAGATTGACTGACGAACTGAAGACAGAAGTTGGCACTAACTGGAGAAGAATAGCACAAGATAGAAAAGGCTGGAAGAAGCTGGGAGGAGCCTTTGCCCAAACATGGGCCTAGTTTCCAAAGATTAAGAAAACTTGTAAAAAACATTCATTTAAATTTGCATTTATAAACATATATTATAGTTTATAGGAAATAGAAAATTTTTATTATTTTATTAAGTAAAATTTGATTTATTATTAGTTATTTTGTTGTTTAGTTTATGTACTTACATTCGAACTTACATATTTTGTTTTATTTCATACATTTATATAGAAATTTAATTAAATTTACGACTTCAATTACAGATATGTATATTTTGGAAATAAAGGCTTATTATTATTATTTTTATTATTATTATTATTTTTATTATTATCATTATTATTATTATCATTATTATTATTATTATTATTATTATTATTATTATATATTATTTAGATGATAGAATTGTGTAATAAAATGAAATAACACTTTAGAGGAAAACCTTAATCCCCACCTGTCCCCCAAAAGTATCCTTAAATAAATTATCCCAGAAAATAACATACTTACAAGCGTAAGTAACTTTTGTTTGTAAGATTTTTCTGAAAAAATTTTTATTTTTTAGGTTGATTCTGAGCAGTTTTGACACATTAAAATTTGACATGTGTTTGTTGATAATTGGCATTGAAATGTTATTGATGTGTGATGTGTTGTAGTAATAGTTTGTGGCGTGAGCGGTTTTGTAAAGGGCTTGTGTGTATGTTTAAGAGAGAAGTATCAGAAATAATCAAGGTGATCACTAATGTTTTTTAAATAAATATATTAATTTCTAAAAGAATTTAAATACGTACTTTACAATATCACAACTGTATGATTATTAAATCAATTGTTTATCTAGAATAAATGCTAAACTCTATAGCTGGCACTGAATTTAAGATAGCGATTCCTGAATCAAGTGTTTTAGTTGGATGTCTAGTTCAGACTGTCTTGAAAGAATGCCTGCTAATTGTTAGTTCAAATCTTTTCAAATAATGCTGGTATGTTTGACTAACACTAACTGTGCTTTGTCTCTTCAGTAGCATTGACCTAAATTATAGAACTGGGCAGTTTCCCCTTCACTAAAATAACTATTTGAACTAGCTAAAATTCACAAATTATTTCACTAAACTATTTTCCAAAATTATTATTTTTCCATTTCCTTCTTCCACTACAGCGCTATCTGCAATGTAATCATTCTCTACCTGCCTCTGTTGTAGGTTGACATTTCCCCCACCTCTCCACCTGTAGGTTATTGTTAGGACATATGAAGAAAATTTGAATTTAAGAGAAAGTCCTGTGAATATTTCACAAGAGACTTTAAAATGTGTATTTCAGATGAAAAATGCCTATTTGGAAATCTATTTAACATGTCTATAGTATTTTCAGCTAATTTGGTGTTATTGCAGAAAGCTGGATGTTCATGTAATAACTGATTTTGAAAACTTATTTCATATTATGAATGAATCATATAAATAAAAATAATAATGTTTAACATGATTTATTCCAATTTACTATTATATTCATTATCAACGGTGATCATGCTTACTTTCGTCGTGCATACATGTACATTGTTCATTTACAAAACTATAACCCGTGTTATAACATTAACATTAAAATCGATTAACCAATATACCTAAACTGTGTTTAATATCTCTGTATCTAGGTCCCGGCTTGTGCTTTAGTATAGTACAGAAGTGAGTGAGTAAAGTCATCTATTCACCAAAGATATAGGCCATTATTTTTATCGCTTTATCTACCGACCGATAAACGATACAGGAAAATTTATGTTCTTATTAACGACCGTTATATAGCTGTATTTTTATATATGTCTATATGTCTTTTTTTGATTTATCATAAGAAAGTCTGGGTTTTTTTTTTTTATTTTTTTTTTTATTATACAAATAATTTGAATTATTCAACGCAGTCGACCATTTTCCAATGATTTTACATTTCTTTCTATTTAAACATATTATTTAATTACTGTAAACTTTTGGGGGAAAAATCAACTACAAATGAAGTGTACATTTTTAAAATTTTGAAAGAACCAAATATAGTGTGTGTGTCCAAGAAACTGGCCGAATTGTATGTGTCAATTAATTAGAAACTCTGTAGAGCCGACACTTAGAAGGGTGTTGCTTATATCATTACACCAATGCTTAGTTTCTTCTTTCTGATTCTTTCCGACCGTAGAGTTGATATATTTAAAATCAGTTGCCAGAAATAAGCGTTAACAATCCTATGAAAATTTTCGATACATAACTATTCTGCTATTTACTCTTCTTGGTTTGGCACAATAAGCCTTTGTCGGCTGCGGTGCTGGGGAATAGCCCCCCGCAGATGATGATAAATAATAATACTCTTGGCTGGTTTGAAAAAAAAAAAGCAGGCAATTGCACAGGGCGCCAAATTTTGGGGGCGGCCAAAATAAAATGAAAATATAAAAAATAAATAAATAAAAAATAATAATAATAATAAAAATTTCATACGCGACAATTAACAGTACACAGTAATATTGTAATTTATCCGAACCTTCTCTTTGAGTAACAGTCAGTGACCCTTCACCCCATACTGAAATCTAGAAAAATTTTCAATTTTTCTCGAGCTTATACCTACGTGAAATTACAATACTTCCTCTTACTAGGAGTAAGAGATAGTAAAAAGTTGATTTTGCTCATATTAGTGATGGATAAGTTTTGATTAGGTTTTTTTTATTGTTTTCTTTCAAGTTTTATTAGGTTGATTGGAAGAACTTGCCATGATTTCTGTTGAATATTAAATCGGTCAGAAATTAGACTACCCATAACTAATGTCTGATTTTGGAAGTATGAAAGTGTAATGTTATTGGTCTGTTGAGTTGTAGTGTAGTGGTAGCTTGTAGTGGCTAGAGCGGTTTGTAAAAGGCTTGTGAGTATCAGAGAGAGAGAGAGAAGCATCAGAAATAAGAAAGTAGTCAACACTGTTAACAATAAATATATTCTATTAAAATAATAACTACAAGTTATTTGCAAAGAATGTATAAACTTATTAATATATTGTGGAACAGGCACTGATGCTAAGAGAGCGAAAAACAAGTGTTCTGGTTGAATGTCTACAACAGACTCTTCTTGTTTGAAAGCAGAATGCAGACTGTGCTGAAAGAATGGCTTCTCTTGTTAGCACAAATCTTTTCAAATAATGCTGGTATGTCTGGATGGAGTGTATTGTTTTACCCCAACTGTTTCTTGCCCTTTATCTCTTGGTTTGCATTGACCTAAATTATATTACCTGGCTCTTTCCCCTTCACTAAAATACACTATTTGAACTAGCTAAAATTCAAAAAATTATTTTACTAAATTATTTTCCAAAAACTATTTTTCCATTTTTTTTTTTTTCTTCCACTACAAAAGCTAGAAAAGTGAATTTTTAATCGATATATACTAAAATCAATATTAAATTGTAATTAAAATAATGTGAAAATAGTGCTAAAATTATAACGTGTGTATCTACATTATATAGTTAAATGGAACTCAACATTTCACCCATTGTATAAGTGAATATCAATTTCTATAATGCAAATAATAACTTATAATTACATTTCTTTTTATAATCAATTGATGAAGTTGATGTTTTATTTTATGAATATTCAGTATTTTAATCACATTATCAGTGAATTATTTATTAATAGTACTACTTTTTTTAAAATTAATGGTCATAAAAGTAATGTTGAACATAATGGTTTTCAAAATTCCTAAATTTTGAAGTTGGAGCTGGGGCGGCAGGTAATGGATTGCGTGAGGGCGGCAAAATTTCTAGAGCCAGCCCTGACAATAACCCATCTATGTATATAAAACGCCTTTAACATAAAATACATATATTTTCATAAATTTTGGAGTTTAAACAAAATATCAATTTTGGACTTGCTGTGATTTTCCATTTTTTGTGTTTTGCTAACACCACACATAAACACATCAATTTCTAAATCTACCATTTCAGTCTCAGGGTGTCTTAAAAACGTATATTATTAATCGTTATAAAAAAAGGTAATTGTTCACAAGCGTGCCTCCAAGATGGACGACGACTAACTATAGTAACCTGCTCACTCCAACTCTCATTTCTATTATTTCTGTTATATTTCATTTCTTTCATATAATGATTAATTTATTTCTGGTATGTTTAGAATTTATTAGTCTATTGTATCTACAAATTAATTAGCCACTGTTCGGCAATTCAAATCTAGTTCTTGGGACAATATTTGAAATTAAACTCTGATTGTGTTTCGTAGTTTTTACTTATATTTAGACTGATACTTTTTTAAATGAATCCGAATTGAAAGAAATAAATAAATATGAATGAATAAATAATTTAGAAATATCAGAAATGTGAGTATAGGAAGAGTGGTATTGAGTAGGTTATACTACAGTTAGTCGTCGTCCATCTTGGGGGCACGCTTGTGAACAATTACCTAAAAAAAAACAACTCATAAACTCTTGGCAAACGGTAAATACCTTGCCAGAATTTGCTTTCAGTTTATTAAGTATAAATTACTTTATTTTATTTGTAAGCAACTTATTATTAGATAAATGATTGCTAGAATTATTAAAATAAAAAAAATTCTAAAATGATAAAAGAGTATAATTGGTATTTTCAGAGAAATTAACTTTACTGGATAACTAATGCAAAGATATAAAGTTGGGGATTCACGTGAGATTCTTAGTGAATTCAGTAGAAAGAGTATAGATTTAATCTAGCCCCGTTTGCACTCCCAAATATGTATATCATATCAAACTTTAAATTCACACATATGTTTAACATTGCCTGTAAACATAGTATTAAATAATATTTAGAGATAAACTCAAACTCTGCAATGTATAATATAGTTTTATGTAACTTTCCAACATATGTAATATATTACATAGATATATATGTAATATTCATCTGGAGGCGAAATTATAATAACCTAGTAATTTAACTGGTAAAGTATGAAATTATAATAACTAGCATTTTAATCAAAAGTAAATTTGAAAGATTTCAAGTCATAACTTGGCGCCATGTTTGGAATTTGAATTTTCCAAATCAATAAATTTGAAATCCTCCAAAATAATTATTTGATTTGATTTGGATTTTCTTGATAAATGAAACTGTGTAATAAGAATCTACATTCCCACATAAATCTTCCCGTCAATCATATTCATCCCTCTATATCCCAGATAATCATCCCAAACATCTTGAACGACTTATACACTGTCTGTTCTCTGGCAATTACATTAACAATATGGTATGTTTGAAAATCTTTATTTAAAACCATTTCATCTTATGGGAACGATTTCTATTAATTTTCACCTAGCAACCCAATAAATTTTGGCCCATGCTCGTTAGTTAATCTGAGATATTTTCATGTTAAGATACCGGACAATTTAAAAATGTGTACCCCTATAATGTTCCTTAAGCCGGCTATACACGTAACTGCATACTTGAACGGTATACATGCGCAGTCCGCTTGTACATGCATACTTGATCGTTTGTATGGAAAACTTGCCCAAGTCAGAAAATGTTTAAACTTTCATACTGCATACTTGTGCCGCCATCTTGTTTATGTTTAAAACGTTGTTGTGCAACCTCTCAGTCTTGTGCTCGCCAAAGCGTTTCTTTTACTTTGCGAGTAAAAGTGTATAAAGGTTATATTATTAAAATATATAATTTATAAATAATTATGTCGGTTAATTTTAGGAAGGGGCATAGATCAATTCATAGATTTATTCATATCTATGAAAGCAAACCGTGTCTGTGGAATGTAAAACTCATATTTAGTAGAATTTCTTAACTCCATTACGGTACCAAGGTTGCTTGCACAAATAAAACTTAAAACTGGTTTACTAATTGCTGCTCATGTCAATAGAATGCCAATACATGAATGCACCAAGTCTCACTTAATTAAAGCAATGGTTTAATTGTAATCCTCTAATTCCCGATGCACCTTCCAACTCCAAGTATCGGTAGTTTTCAGTTTCTATCTGTTTGTAATACTGTGAGACTACCACAATAAGGGGAAAAAAGATGTTGCTTATGCCAGCTAATAACAAAACTTTCAGAAATAGAGCCAAATGTTACTCGAGATAAAGTAATGAAAAAGATTAACAGTATGCGTACCAATATCAGGAAGGAGAGGAAGAAACTGGAAGAATCGCAGCGTTCTGGGGTTGGTACCGACGCTGAAAGCTTGTACCCTCGCTGTGGTACTATAATATGTTCAATTTTTTGTAGGACCAAGGTATAGTAAATTAATGTGTGAATAGCTTTTTCGTTTCTTCAGCCATTCTTTACACCAGAAAGAACGATCTTTTCATTGACTTTTTCTTTGGTAAATTAAAACAAGAGCAGCTAGAGCGAGATTGTCGTCTTCGGCCATAGTCGCCAGCTGCTATCTGTTCAAGTATACATGAGCCGTATGGATCACATGTATACTTGCGCAAAAGACCTGCGCATGTATACCGTTCAAGTATGCAGTAACGTGTGTAGCCGGCTTTAATCTAGAGCTGGCCCCTGAGGAGAGTCCATTACTTATATTTGTAGTTGCTGTACGCTCTTGAATAAGAGGTCAATGGATGACGTTGAAGAAGGTCTTGAAGCCGGAAAGGCGATGAAATTAGATGAGTGTTCTTCTTGAATGAGAAAAAGGCGTAAATCAAGTTAATTCATATTTAGAGAAATAAGCTTGTAGCGAAGGGCAAAAAGAGCACTTGATGCACATAGAAAACTGAACGGAGAATAAACACACACAGCTGTATTCTTCATAACAGTCAGAAGAGCAATGAATAAAAGGTAGAAGAAAAGAGAGGGAATTATGTGAAATTGCGCCGGCGGGAAAAACAACAAAGGGAAAAGAGCACGTTAAGTTAAAGTGAAAAGGCGGGATATGGAGTTATTCCCTCAAAGAGACTGAGACCGAACATTTTAGCCATTTTTCTTGGTAACTAGGCTACAAAGTGAATATGAAGCTGGTCCAACGATTAGTCCAACCATTTAGCTTCCAAGGATTGGTCCAATTCCTTGGCAACAGGAGTTTCGTCACTTCAATTGGTTTCAATTAAAATTCTTTGTCAGAGACATTTTCCGTGGTAGCCTGCTTCATTTTGTGGTCATCGACCGGTTTCGAGCGTTCGCCCATCTTTAGGATGCGTTTTTTCAGACAGTGTGACAACACAGACTTGCACAGAGCAAACTTAGTTTACACATTGACTCAGTGTTTGAATTTTTTTACGATTTTTGTTTTTGAGCTTGCGTTCATATACATATACACACACCACACTGTGTGTGACTGATCAGTGTGTAAACTAAGTTTGCTCTGTGCAAGTCTGTGTTGTCACACTGCCTGAAAAAACGCATCCTGCATATGGGTGAACGCCCGAAACCGGTCGATGACCACAAAATGAAGTAGGCTACCACGGAAAATGTCTCTGATGGTTTCCAGCACTGCGGAACCAACCACCACGACAAAAATTCTTTGTATTTGGTTTTAAAGTAAAACTCACTAACATTTTGATAGTGATTCTGGGCTGGAATGTTTGGGGTAATATGTATTGTCAAATTCATCAAAGGTTTTTTTCCGTATCAAATGCTAGTTTTATAGCTACAAGCTTCTTAACAAAATTGCCTGCCTGATTCGCACTGTCCCAGCTTAGATTCTAAAACAATTAAAAAAAAAAAAATTTGGTGTAATATACTCACTTTCTCTTAATCTAGTTTTAAAAATTGTGATTGACAAATTTTATAGTTGGTATACAAATTTAATGAAATTCGTCAGTATTTTTTATGGAAATCGCAAAAATTGAAAAAAAAACTGTTCAGTAAATACGCACTTCCGGTCATCCGAATTTTTTCAAACTTGGAATTTCAACAACTTATTTATTTCTAATTAATATTATTTAGATGATAGAATTGTGAAATAAATTGAAACAGCACTTTAGAAGAACCGTAACCCCACCTTTCCCCCAAAAGTACCCTTAAATGAATTTTCCCGGAGAAATGTTTCAAATAAAATTTGTAGCTCTTTGTATGTGTAGTTAATATATCAAGTTTCAAGAAAATCGTTGAAGCCAATTTTGAGAAAATTTCAAAAAAAAAAAAAAAAAAAAAAAAAAAAAAACTATTCAGAAAAGTGGTACTGAAGTGGTTGAGGAATTTGATACCTAAACGAATGGTGATTCAAATTAAGTTTGAATTTTTTACGATTATTTTTGTTTTTGAGCTATGCTGTTCACAACACACACACACACAAACAGATAATTTTCTAAAAACCACTTTTTGGACTCGGGGAACCTCAAAACGGATATCCGGTGAAAATTCTATATCGAAAATTTGAGAATATTACAATACTTCCTCTTACTAGGAGTAAGAGAAAGTAATAACTCTAATTATAATGATAATAGAGGTTCCGCACTTTTTAAAGCCAGCAATGGTGGCGTTTCCTTTTAAAAAAGGACACGATCTCATCACGATAGTGGTGTCAATTTCATAGCACTACAATGTTGTCTGGGCGAAAATTGAAGTCCAAGATATCTATTAAAGCTCTATTAAAGATTCAAAGTTTTGAATTGTTAAAACATTGTTGTTAAGTTATCATTGATATTAAGTTTATCACATAGGTTATATATAGGTCTGACAATTATGCATCATTATTAAGTACATAGCGAAAAATGCATCAACAAAAATTAAAAGTAAGTGTTTCGAATCAGAATTTTTAAATAAATACTCTCTATATAATGATACTGAGTTTAACAAATAAAAGAAGTGCATTGCATTGTAATGCGCAATAATTAAAACTTTAGTAAATAGTGATAAATATATAGGATACGTTAATACCGTCCATTATGAACAATACGTTATAACTTTCTTTAGCCCGCTTTGTTAATGAAACTAAGTTCTAAGTTAATAATATGTTAAAGCTCATGGTATAGTTACGAGTATATATATTAACTGGCCGTAACGGAATAATTCATCATTAGAACTTCACTAATAACCTAGTTATCAACAATTTACTATCTGTCAACTAAATAGTACAGTCTGCTATTAATTTTAACCATATCTGTTTTATGCCTGAATGGATATATTACTTGTCTATAAAACATATTTGCCAATAAATCTAGCATGTATATACCAGCTTATTACTCATATTGTAGAGTAAGCGTCAATAATTTTTTTTGCCGTCTTTTTATGTGTAAATAAAAGATAAAATCTATATAAAACAATATACGTATTATATATTTAATCAACAATGTGTCGGCCATTTTGTTCTATGTTCTATCTTGTGCATTCTTTTTGGGCAGTTTCATTTTTCTTTATTATTCCATGCTCAAAAAAAGGCTACTGTCTTAAGCTGTAAACAACTTCTCCAATAACGTTAAATGATTTCTCGAATGATGCTGATCATTCAAGGAATTTTTTGAATAGAACGAGACAATTGGAAATCTGAAGAGCAAGATAAATTTGGGGAACGAGGTAAAATATCGTAGCCCAGCTGCAGGAATTTTTTTTTTGCGCTTTTTGAAAAACAAATTCAATCTAATTTGTGGCAAGAAACATGATACATCCGAATTGATTATTTTTTTTTCGCGAAGACAGCTTCCAGTTCTATCTAATGATCATTGTAGGTTGGAATCTCATTTTAGAAACTGTTTATGGTAGGACGTCGCGCTTCTGCTAACTTTGTTCACGTTCGACTTTCTCGCAGGTGAACCGATTATTCATCTCCTGTCTATCATCTTCGCTTCAAAAATGGATCTCTTTTCTCATATTAAATAAAGGAATCACTGATTAGATTTACGTTGGACACAGTTTTCTTCGCTCAATTGTTGTGGAATCCCCAACATTAAGTCCTAGCTAAGTTGATGCAATTAGTTTTCTACGCTTAATTTTGAAATGTGGTGAACGTATATGATCTTGGATTGGTTGGTAATAATTAACAGCATCATTCTATAGCTGTGACCTCAATCGCCGGGCAGCCTCGAATTCTTCTACATGAAATTTCTCCAACCATATGAGCCTATATCACTTATTTTTCTTGTTTGTTTAAACGATTTTCTACTGTTCAAATCTATGAAAGTTCCAATGATAAGATCAACTCTAGGTTAGTTAGATAATTGTATTGACTAATATTACTTTATTGGATTGTTATCAGTAACAATCAGTGCATCTGGGTGGATTCCATATATCTGTGACATATTTGAACGCTAGACTTGGACCTTTGTCGCTATATTCTTAACCTGACTTAAAAATTCTTAAAACTTCCTGCCATTTATATATCAGCTATAGTCTTGAAAAGTCTTCACCATAGTTCTCCAAAACTCAGCATTATCGAAAGGACTGTTAATGTTTGAAACGTAGTGACAGGTGACCCGTACCGGAAGTAAAATTGTATTTTATAATATTTTATTTAATTGTTTTGTTGGGCGCCAGGCAGTGTAATACTACCGCGATAAAGATATAAATAATCGGATCTACAAAAAGAAATGTGCACGTAATTGCACTACCTTTCGGCTTGCTCAGGGTGAGAGGGCGGGTTCCCTTCTACTATACCTTTCCCTGTCTCTCTCTCTAAGTCCACAAGGGTTGACACAGAAATGAGGCTGTACTATGTGTCAATAACCAAGTCAAAATATTTATTTATACAGAAAAAAAATACTAATTACAAGTAAGACAAACCAAATTGAATAGTAAGCTAAGAAAAGTAATTCTAGACAAATATTAGAGAAAAATCTTAAACTAAAATATCTTACTTCTAAGTAAACAAAATAAAATACAAATTTAATATAAATATATTTTGTCTTACATAGTACGTACTTACGTAGCGGTAGGCGGTAAGGAAGGCTTGAAAAACTTATGAATAACTAGATATATGACACTGAATACTGGCCAAACGGTAATGAATTATTTTTTTCTAAACCACTATAACTAGGGCTAGTAGCAACCAGCACAGTCTATCAGCTCATTTTGGAATTAAAATAGAGTCCGGTTACATAATGTTTGAAACGTAGTGACAGGTCCATTAAATTAGGTCTAGTCAAGTTTTAGCCTAGAAGTAGCGTAAACAGACACAAAACAATTCACTGATCACTGTAATAAGCAATGAGAAAAATTTGGAACCAATAGAAAGAGATATTTGTAAAGAAAATTTTCTAGCCAATTTATTAAAATATATTTCTTTTGTAATGCAAAGAATTAAGAGAGAGAGAGAGAGAAAAAAAAACAGATAATATATTTCGAGAAAAGTTTACAGCCAATCAGATAACAATATTGTAACTAGAAACTGTAAACTTGAGCCGCCACCAACAACTGCCCCACCACATTGCTAGGGCCGGCCAATATTCTCAACATCGGTATACAACAGACGATATTGGGTGGTGAATTGTGCTGGCCATTGCAATATGTAAAAAGCTGTACAATATGTAAATATTCCAATGTTGTGTCTTTTTATTTCAACTCAGCACTTCCCTTTTTCCCCGTCCACAGTTGATTGTTGATATTTTATATCGAGGAATATAAGCAAACATCACTTGTAATACCAATTGTTAGCCAAAAAAAAAAAGAAGAAAAATCTTGTAACCAGTGAGTATTTTTTGTTTTTAATTTATTTCACCCACAGATTTTATTAGTTTTATATTCATTGTTATAAATTCTGCAAAGTTTTCTGTAGCTTTCTAAAAAAAAAAGAAAGAACTTTCAAGTTATCAAAACTTTACCAGCTACCTACACAGTAGTGTAATGTGACAACAAGAAGGAGTGATAACAGAAGGAAAATATATAATATTTTAATTATAAAAATTATTATTATGGTGCCAGCCAGACGCTATTATTCAATACAAGAGCCGCGGTCAGTGCACGGTCAAAGGGACCGCCAAGGACAACCGCCAAAGACACACTGCCTTCAAAAGGGTCATTATACGGTCAGTACACAGAAGCCGCCTGGCCAATATACAAGGATAAACAAACACTCAAAACACCGACCACCTGGCTACAGTCCTTTGATAACTGCCATCACCTGTTGCCACACCTGTTCGCCGACCTATTCAAGACCTAGGGTCAAAACACGGCAATAAACAAACATTCAAAAGGCCGACCACCTGGCTACAGTCTTTTGATAACCGCCAACACCTTTACCAGACCTATTCAAGACCTAGGGTCAACACACGGCAAGAGATGTTTTAGTGTGACCGGTAATTACAGACTTGTCAATGTGTGAGTGATGGCAATATAACGTCTCTCTACAGGAAGTGGGGAAGACTATTCTTCAGTATTTTATCAGCGTAACATCAAGATTCTACCAATGACATAATTCATACATCGGAGCGCGTCCCTATCTAAGTATTAAAACATATATTTATTTATCATCATTATAGTTGTGCATTCTAGTTACAATTTAAATCATTTTAAATTAATTGTAGTTTATCTTTTCAAATGTTTAAATTATTGTTGAAATATACATATATATCTATTTTCGTAAATTAGTAATTCATATTCCGAGTAACAACTCTCTAAAAATCTCTAACTAACTCCCAACTATTCATCGCATCATAACCCTCACCAAGACATCTGAACCCATTACAGTAGTTTGACTGTAATTCTAACTGTTTTTATCGCACTAATGATGGGACTACTTGGGGCTCTCTCTGGGCTTCAATGATTTTACCAGAATGTACTTTGAGAGAGCAGAGATGTACTTCACTAAACTGAAGCAAAACATTGAAGATCGGCAGTAAATGAAAAGGCTCCAGGCGCAATGAACACAAACGTCAGATATTAACGTGTTATAAAAACAGGGATTGGAATGTAAGAATTATTTTTAAAACTAAAAATCTGGTGTGAAACACTCACACAACTTTCTCTTACTCCTATTCTCAAAATTATAAATGACAAATGTTTATAGTTAGTGTACCAAATTTAATGCAATTCGTCGAAAACTGAAAAAACTGTTCAATAAAAGCGCACTTCCGGTTTACTAATTTTCTTGAAACTTGGAATTTTGGCCATCTATTTATTTCTAATTAATTTTGTTTGGATGATAGAATTGTATAATCAAATATGTTAGCATTTTAAAGAAAAACATAACCCACCCCTTCCCTAAAAGTGCTCTTAAATGAATGTTCCTAGAGAAATGTTTTATGTAAAAGTTGTAGATCTTTGTATGCGTAGTTTATATAATAAATTTCAAGAAAATCATCGCAGCCATTTTTTGAGGAAATCGCGAAAAAGTGAAAAAAACCATTTAGTCATTGAATTGAATTTAGTAAAGTGGTAAAGTAAACGTACTTCCGGTTATGCGATTTATTTCAAACTTGGAATTTCAACAATATATTTAATTCTTAATTAATATTATTTAGATGAGCGAATTGTCCAATAAACTGAAATAGAACTTTAGATGAAACCTATCCACTCCCCTCCCCCAAAAGTGCCCTTAAATGAATTTTCCCGGAGAAATGTTTTAAATAAAAATTGTAGCTCTTTGTATGTGTATTTGTATTAAGATTGAAGAAAATCGTTAGAGCCATTTTTGAAAATCGCAGAAAAGTAAAAAAAAAAAAAACAACTTGTAAAGTGATACTTTCGGTTGTGGAATTTTGACAGATAACGTACTGTCAGATTTCATGGTGATAACATAAACAGAATATCAAGTTTGAACTTTCTACGATTTTTCGTTTTTGAGCTATACTGTCCACATACATATACACACACACACATACATACACACAGACCATTTGCTAAAAACCACTTTTTTGGACTCAGGGGACCTCAAAACGGATATTTCCAGTGAAAACTTGATATCGAAAATTTGACACCATTACAATACTTCCTCTTACTAGGGAGTAAGAGAAAGTAAAAATTATTTCGTATTGTATGCCCACTACATAATGTTACACACACAACTGCTCACTAATTTTAAGTTAAATTTCGCAAAGAAAACAAAAAAATTTGAAATTTATGAGTTGATAAATAAGAGTTATTTTTGATCGATTTCGCAAAGAAAACAAAAAAATTTGAAATTTATGAGTTGATAAATAAGAGTTATTTTTGATCGATATCTTTAAAAAAAATCTATATGATTTTTTATATAAAAGTAAAAAGTAATTGTTGACATTTTTCATATTTCAACGAATATTAATTATTAACCATTTGAGAGATTTGTGTTTTGCTCAGAGAAATTAAAGTTATCCTATGTGTTTTATTGTTCGGTATATTTTACTCTTGGACTTTATTAATGTATGCGATTGTAAACAAACATTCGATTTAATAAAATTCAAATTGAATAAATTGCGGTATAGATATCGCCTACACATTTAGAGCAGGTTACCGTTTTGAAATTAAATTCTTCTTGTTTATTTTATTTAGTTTTAATTAATTAATTATGTATTTTTCAATAATAGATATTCAGTTTTTAGATTAACGAAAGGATGTTGTTTTATTTTTTTTCTCCTCCATAGAGAAGAAAACATGGGGAATTTGATTTTGTAAATTCATCAAAAACTATTAATTTGAATTGACAAAATACAGAATTTTTTTTTTTTCTTTTATATCTACATATTCAATTGATTTTAAAAAAATATAAAGATTTGGTGCAGACAAACATTTATAATATCTAAATTTGATATTTGTTTATCTAAATTTTCCATTTTTCTAACTCTTTTTGATTGTTAAAGTTTTCAATGAAAAAAATTAGGCAAAAACATATCAATTGGAAAACCTCAGCATGTTAATCTCATTTGACTCAGCATGTAAAATTGCGTGTGATATGTCATTTCCACAGTCAATAATTTCGTGTGATTTTTAATAGTTTGACTAGAAAGTCATATCTTAATATAAATCTAAAAATGATTTCCAAAGACAAAAAAAAAATCGTGGTATGATATTTTTTTCAAAATTTAAATAATTATTATTTCAATTCTTGCTTAAAAAAAAAAAAAAAGTTACAACTCTCTCTTATTCGCAAGTAGAATGGCCAATTTTCTTCCAGCTTCAAATGTTATTCATTTGTTTTAACAAAAATGTAGAGATGGTGAGGGCAAGTACCTACCAAGGTAGATAGTAGTACTGATTACATTCTAATCTAGAAAAGAGTGTCAAGAACATGGAACCAAAACCATACAATATTTGGAATTTAATGTCACAAATTCAGCAGTACTAACTAAAATCAATTTTTCTATCGAAGTGTTATAAAAAATAAAATTGATATGTTTTATGTCTCTGCAGTTAACAGTTCAGGTTTAAAGGAAATTGTTTAAATTATTGTTTCTGAGGAAAATCCATAAATTCAGAAACTACTGTATATAGTCGCACCTCTGGTTAACCAAGTTTCGTCAAAAGTTTTGGAATTCTAGGAGTGCTTCTAATGTATCTTAATAAGTAATATGTAACAGCATACATCCACAAGAAAGAGAATGCAACCACAGCAGAGAGAAGAAATACCCTCTCTGGTTAACAGAGACTACTCTCTGACTTAGGTAGGCTAGAGTGGGAGAACCTGTTTATATAAGCCACTGGGAATCTATCTAAAGAGATCTATCATATACAACCATACAACTGTACACCAGTCATCGCATCGTGTCATATCGTGTCATCGTGTCTCTACTATCACCATTCATTCTATCATTTTCATTATAAAGTTCAGTGCAGTTAGTGTAAACTTAGCTACATTATATTAGTGTCAGCATATCTCGTTCATTTAAACAAAACCTAATTTCTCTCCTCAACAACCCATCCACAGCAAAGAGAATGCAAACACAGCAGAGAGAAGAGAGGACTTTCTGGTAAACAGAGACTACTCTCTGACTTAGGCAGGCTAGAGTGGGAGAACCTGTGTATATTGTATTGGAATCAGATGTCTTGGTATCGGGAGTTGAAGCGAGGAGTAAGTGTGTTAGTTAGAGAGTTTTAGAGAGTTGTATTAGAAATACGTATTATTGATTTGTGAAAATAAATTATATTTTAACAAATAACTTAAAGTGTTTTGAAATAGATAAACTAAGATGCACAATTATGAATGAATATAAGAATTATGAATGATTAATAAATATTAAAGAAGTAGTGTTTAAAACCTTGAATAGGGACGCGCTCGCGATGTGTGAAACTTAACTGCTTGATAACTCGAACTTAACTGATGTTTAACTGATGATGACTGATAGAAAACTGATGTGTAACTGATCTTGTACTGGTTGCTTGACTGACAGAATACTGATCCCCTCCTCCAGTGGAGCGACGTTTATATTTGCAACACTCACACATTGGCTGATGTGTAAGTACGTGCCACACTAAGACATCTCGCGTAGTATATTGACCTTAGGCGAGGTCGGTCCGGGGTGGCGACAGATGGTAGCCAGGTGGCCTCTTGAGTGTACATTGACCCTTGTATTAAGGAAATACAGGCCAGGTGTACATTGACCCTTGTATGAAAGGGTTTTGCCGGCGGCGGTTCTTTTGACTGTGTATTGACCCCTGTTTGAAAGGGTTTTGCTGGCGGTTCTTTTGACTGTGTATTGACCCCTGTTTGAAAGGGTTTTGCTGGCGGTTCTTGACCTGCAGATAGCGGCTGGCTGGAACCACTAGTTATAATTTTTAGATTTATAAATTATTTAAAAATTATATCTTCTTTCTTCTTGCCATCACATCACACAGATACAACCATACAACTGTACATCGCATCATGTCATATCTCTACTCTCACCATTCATTCTATCATTTTCATTATAAAGTCCAGTACAATTAGTGTAAACTTAGCTACATTAAATTAGTGTCTTCATATCTTGTTCATTTAAACAAAACCTAATTTCTCTCTTCAGCAACTCCATTATAAATAGGAACCATACTCAAGCACTTTAGAGGAATGGTTATCGTTACTGGTTCCCCAGAACCCTTCAAAAACTAATCTTTCTGCAAAATTGTTTCAAATAAAAAATTGTAGACATTTGATCAGAATCGGTTGATGGATTTTGCTCGAAATCTTCTTGCTAGATGCTGCCTAGCCTATCAAAAAGATGCTGATGATGTATGAGACTCCAAAGCGATCAAAACTAACAAAATGAAGCCTACTCCGTGAATAAAATCCTAGACTACATATTATACTTTACAATACACAAATTTAGTTCCTCATTTATAAGTTTTCCTTCATAATTCTCTAGTAAACATATAGTTCCAAACCATAATTAATTAAAAAAGAAATAAATAAAAACCCTTCACATCCTATTGAAACTTGGATAAAATACTAAATATCTAGTGAATGAAAAAAAACATGTTATATATGTGTGAGTGTGTTCATCAAATGAAATTGACTAAACCTAAACAAATACCAGTATATTGGATTACAACAGACGGCCATGCTTCCAAACTGTGCCACAAAATCAGCTTGCCCTGACAATTGTGTGTGAAAGCAATATTCCCGTCCCGGCTACTTCTACTACACTTAACTATCTACACCCAAAGTGGTCTGTTTGTGAAGATGGCCTACAATACAAAGATCCACCATCTCATTCACTCTCTCTGGAGGAGGGCTTTCACTTACTTGTGGACATATCTCATGGGACCTTGCATGTACACATATACAGCTTTCAATAGATTTCTGTTTACTTTACTCTTATAGTTTCTAAAGATTGCTTATTGTCCCATATATATATATATATATATATATTATTATATATATATATTTATATAAATATGTGTTATGCCTATAATAGCACCAAAGAGAGTAGAGAGTGGTTGGGTTCGTTTCTCTTCTCTCTACTCTGCGTATGTATATATTCATATTTATATATGTTATTACGATCCTAATTAATGGTTAGGGTCACAAAGCGTAGAGGACCTCAACCTTAAACGCTCTTACATTATCCCCTGTGAGGAACCAGCCAACGATTAGTGTACCCAAATATTACTAGCTCTGAGCAGACAGCTGTGCGGCTTCTAGAAAGAGAAAAATCTTTGAGCAGAATTGACTATAATCTCAGACCTCGGCTCCTATGCAAGTCTGTTCATTTCGTTATCCCAGTGCTATAATCCCCTCAATATCTCTCTCTCCCCCTGCACCTTCTATATATATATATATATACCACAATTTTGCATCATCAAAAGAATTGCTAGCATTGTTATATCATTTTTGCATCATTAATCCAATAGTCCACCGCTGTGAGCTAAGCCTCATTGATTCAGTGTAACTAGGAACAAAGCAAGGGTCTATTAAAATTAGTAAAGACATTTAAACACCGTTGTTGCAGTTTCTATTGTATTCAAGAAATGTCGTACTGCTATCAGAGAATTCTTTGATCTAAGAGCGTTGTAACGACAACCAAAAAGAGTAGAGAGAAGAGAAACGAACCCAACCACTCTCTCGGACTGGAGTGGGAGAAACCAGACACAGAAACCAGAATACAGCAACGGGCAGTCCAGAGATAGACAGTTCACTATAGTTCATCATTTCGCCAGTCACTTTGCGTCATTCTCATACCACTCTGGCTTAACCATTCTCTATTGCAAAGTCCAGGCAGACTGTGTCTCTTTATTAATATACTAATTAACCAGTGTTAACAAAGACTTCTCATTTCATCAACCAGACCTAAATTCTCTCCACCTAACTCATCCATTATAGCGTTGAAGGTTTTCTAAAACATGATATGGTAAACTTTCCTTTCTTTCTAAATTAGCATAACAATTACATGAATGATAATTACATATCTTGGAATTCCTTTATATATTCATATTTTTGTAATTCTAACTTTAAAAATATCTATAAAAAAAAAAAAATCAATTTTTATAAAAGAATTTGAAAAATTATTACACAAACTTGTTTTGTCAAATAAAATAATATGTCTACTGATGTTGGTGTAGTGGTTATGAGCATGGACTTGTAACTGGGAAGTCCCCAGATCGAGTCTCGCGTAAAACTGCTAAATTTTATATGAATTTAGAAAATTTTAAATTAAAGTATATGCTTCTGCCCACGTGTATGACACTTAATTTGGTAGTTGAGAATTTTGGTTTGGAGATTTTCAGGCAGCCCGCCTGAAAATATAGGCATTACTTTACTTTACTTGTAGAAAACAATCAGCGCTTTAGCACAATACTTAGAAATGGGTAGTAATTAAGTGTTGTGTTATGATGTGAATTAAGGAACTTTTCCCAGTCATACGCTTGGATTTGTATAATTAATTCGGGTAATTAGTAGGGTTTTTCTCTTTTTCTTTGGTTTACTATGGTCCATTTAGTACCTGAGCCTCACACATTACAGGACCTATATTCTCCATCTTTGTGATGACCCATGCCACCAGATCATTTTCCACGTCATGCAGTCATCTTCCTGCGATCTTTTACCATCTAGTTATCCATATAATGCACATTCGAGCCTCTACTATTCACTGTCCGATAGACGTGGCCTAGTCAACGCAATGTGACTGGAATTATTAAGCTATTAAATGTGGATTCCCCAATCTTGTTCTTGCACTTCTCGATTTGTTCTGATCCTATTGGCATCCTGCATCTTTGCTCCCAGGATTCCCACCTTTAAGGCTTTCCTGTCCCACTTACACATTTTCTGCTTTTCTATCCGGGTTAAAAGCTCCGCTTCCGAGCAGACTACTGGTCGCAGTATTGCCTTATAAATGTAAAATTTTGCCACAAAAAACAATTCAGTTAGCGATTTCTTTAACTTGAAATTCCAGAATGTTTTTCATGACTCTTAGTAATAAGTGGTAGAACCATGAGTTATACTTTGGTGGCAAGTTAGAGGAAAGCTTAACGTTGCAGCTCCCCCAGAATCCCCAAAAGTCAATTTTCCTGGACAAAATTTCAAATAAAAGTGAAAGCATTTTTGTATATCGAGAAAATCGCAAAAAATTGAAAAAAACATTCACTTAACTTCCGATCGATGGATTTTTAACGGAAATCTTGTCAGTGGCGAAGTAGCACTTAAATGCCATATCAAGTTTTAGATTCTTCGAATTTACTTTTTTGCTATCTTCTTTTTTTTCACACATACTAAGGAGGGGCAACCCTTCTTTTCTGGGTCCATTATTCTGTGGCATATTTTTAACAAGACGCTGCTGGGAAATAAATTATTTTTATATCTGAATATTTCATTTAATATTATAGATTTGAAAAGATAATGAAAACTATGAATATAATTGATTGTTACCCATTGATATGATTGATTTAGTTCACTTATTTTTGTGAAATTTCACGTTTAGTTATTCTCGAATGCACTATTTATTTGATGTCTTTCTTTGCCAACGAAATCGCGCAGCGCCGCAAGTTTACAGAAAAATGACAAAAAAGAAGAAAACTATTCGGACGGTTTGAGTGTGCGGAATTGGAGAAAATCATCGTGCTCTCATCGTGCTAACATTAAATTTTTAATGAGTAGCATTCAGAATTTCAGATTGAAGTGAATGGAGTATGTGAGATATTAGAATGCTTGGCAAATCTTTATAGATCGGCTTTAAACGTGCGTTCAATATCAATATTTTGTTCTTATTAGTCATTGTTTTTATCATCTTATCAAGTAGTTACGTTTTTCGGTTTTTGTCATTTCGTGTTCAGGTTTTAAATTCCACGACAATCGTTTGGAAGCATAGTGTATCTGTGCAAGGAATTGCAGTCTGTTTTACTAAAATACAGGAAAACAGATGATGCGTCCAAATGTGAACATTTATCTGGTATATTTTTACATTTATTTTCATTTCCCATTTGACAAACTGTTGTGTAAAGGAAGGCGAGTAAGTGCTGTAAAATGTTTCCCCTTTTTCATTGTGCATACGAGCGCCAATTTGCCAGTATGAGTTTGTGCTCGTATGTATGTTAACTGTTTCAGCCGTTTTATTCCTCCCCTCTCTACTTGCCAAAGCCGATGTCATTTCAATACAAAACAAAACATTCTGTCAATTGAACTGCACAAAATAACGTACACACACACACACACACACTCACTTTTGTACACCAGATTTTGTTATTGTTTTTAATTTTACAACAAAACTTGTTAAATGTTCTATTTTTATTGTGTTGTATGGTTGTTTAATTTTTTCTGCTCAATTTTAGAATAGTTGTTCGGGTTTTTGAAATTTTTATCATTGATAAACGTTTCAGCTTGAATGTTAACATCATTGACGTAGACACAAAAATTTTTGTAAATGTCCTTTTCATTGTAAACTAATGAAACAAGTAAAACGTGAAAAATCAGCCATGAAAAATGTGATGCATATGATGAAGAAAGCATTTTTATGCGGGCTTATGAAGAAAAACCATATTATTCGGGCTACATTTTTTTTCAGGTATAAAATATTATTAAATAAATTATCTCTTTTATATGGATTAATTTAAATAACAAATTTCATTTTTGAAACCATCTTTTAAAGGCTATTTTTGACGTTTTCGAACAATCAAGAACTGACATAACTGACAAGAAAATGACAGAAAAATAAATGGTTACTTCTAGAAAGCCTTTACAGAATTAGAATGCAGTTCTTCAGTAAAGAAAGTCTTTTAGCGTTGTTGATGTTCGGATGAAGAAAAGAATCATGCACTGTATTCATCACAATTCGTAGCTATTAGAGAGACTGTTGGCCAAGCGTAACTTCTTTGCTAGTTACTGTAGACTAGAGATCGTGTAGGGACTTCCTTTAAACCTGTTATTTCGTTAAGACTATTCGTTGAAAGACTGATTTAGACGGCGAACAGTTTTTACTGAACTGTTAATAATGTCGAGCCCTGACGTTACATAGCTCGAGTCAGATGTTTAGTATATAACATCAATGCGCTGTACGTGATTGATGATAGAAGAAGTATTTCTATCACAAAAGCGATGTGGTCGTTCTTATATTCCTGCTAGGCCCATTAAATATTATGACACTACTACTTCTGGGTACTTAAACGAATGACTCTAGAATGCATGAAGCTATGGTGTCCATTTTAAGACGGAAGATGACAGTCATATTTCTTGGTGCAAAGAGTTCACTATTTTCCCTGGCTGATGTAAATTGCAATTCTCTGATTTATTTCAGGATGAGTAGTGGGTTAAAACTTTGTGCTAAGGAGAATCTAAAAGGATTGGAGATAAGGAGAATGGCCATATACTTCCTCATACCAAATAGTCTCGAGACTGGTGTGGGCGTGTCTAACTGCCCTAACCTTATCCAAAAAGCGTTTGTAACTGCTAGTGAAATTGCATTGAAAGAACTAAATTCGTGGATTTTCATTTCCATATAGGTTCGAATACTCGGAATAAGCTGACATTCGCCTAGGTGCCGGGAAATGCGGGGTTTCTGGGATGCCCTAAGGCTCGAAGGATACCTTTATAGGTCCCGAACCCTTCTGCGGGTTGTCCAGGAGCCTAATTCAAACTCTATCAAAGGCTAGAAATGCGTCTGCAATGGTGGGACAGAACACCAAGACAGAGGCAGGCTAAACTCTTCATTAAGGGGCATTTGCCTAAATTTATCAGGGACCTATTAACCATAACCGAAGGGACGTAAGTCTATTAACAGGGCATTACAGGCTAAATAGGTACATACACCAATTACTATTTATACAACCGCGTTATGCCGATTCTGCAAGGCCGAGGAGGAAACCCTGGTACACATCGTTTATGAGTGTACCGATCTGATGAGGGCAAGGTTTCTTCAACTGAGGACAAGCAACCCGAGCTTCATAACGGAGCCTCTTTCAGCTTTGCTAGGCCTGCTTAAGAGGTTGAAGCTGAAAGATCTAATCTCATCTAATCAGGATGAGCAAGCCGCTATCCTTATCCAAAAAGCGTTTGTAACTGCTAGTGAAATTGCATTGAAAGAACTAAATTCGTGGATTTTCATTTCCATATAGGTTCGAATACAAATTTTCTTTCTCAAAAACAACGCTGACTAAAATAGGTACTTCTATGGAATGTATCCGTGAGTCACTGGACTCTTTCTTTGATCTGTCTAACTTTCAGGGATGAGCTTGCTTACTTATTGATGAATTTATTTGGTTATTAAGCAACGTGCAAACCTTCAGTGTGATGATTGGGGGATCCGCATAGAACTGACAACGATTTACTTTTCTAAGGCACCTAGTTTGTCGCTTACAGGACATCGTGATTGATGAGATATCTCTGGATAATGACATTTTGTTAGATCCCTTTTCTAGAGCTCTTTAGAAGAGGAATTAGCGTTAATCTTATGGTAGATGCTTGAATTTCGAAGTGACTAGGTCAAGACTTTTTTGAAAGGCTTTTTATCTGTAAATGAGCATAAAGCTGTTTCTCCTCTAAATTATTAACAAATCTGTTCGAACAGGTTTTAAAGGAACAGGAACTTGAATTGATTGGCTCTAGGTTTAGATATTTGACTGGCTGTTTTTTCTTTGGAGGTGCTAAATGGGCAAGAAGATCTTTGAATAGCGCGAAGTTTCGTCTGTATTATAGTGCAGTTTAAACTTTGCTCTCATTGATACTTTGCTCCATTAAAATATCCAACTGATTTGGAGACTGTAATTATAAAAATCATTTTTTTTTTATTTCTCTTTGTACTATATAGTATTTTAGGAATTGGTTTGAAAGTTTAATGATATAGAACGTGAGGTGGAGAGAGTCCTGTGGTTTTCATAAGGAAAATATTTGCTTTGCCAAATTTCACTCCATCTTACATACTTCACTTAGAAACTGGCCTTGAGCCTATATTCTTTTATACCTTGGCATTAAATAGTCGGTAACTAGTAAAGGTGTTAAATATGGATCAATCAAGTTTCCCAGGATAGTTGTTGAGGAGATCGTAAGAGTGGGTATATCATGGGCTAAAAGTTGGAACGTTTTGGCTGAGCGGGTTCAGGTTAATCTGAGGTTGGACGTTCTGGAGCGAGAGGGACTCCCTTCACGCTTTCAGTCCATTATTGCTTGGTTGAAGAAGGGTTTTTTGCTGAACCAACTTGAAAGGGCGCAGGCTTCACATAGATATACGATCTACAAGTTGCTTGACCACGAAGTCAGGTGCGCAAATTTGACTGGTAGTGGCGGGACGGAAAACGGTATTACTGAGATAAGGTGGATATTAAAGCTAAGAGGGGAATTGCTGAAGCTCAACCATAAACCTTATAACCTTGACAGAGAGGAGGAATGTTCCCTTTGTAACTATAGGGTAAAGGAGGACACGTTTCACTTTGTTGCAGAGTGCCCTATTCTTGCTCCCTACCGCTTATCTGTGTTTGGGGAAAGATTTCTTTCGTTCGGTTTCTTCCTCAATTTGCTGAACGGTCCTGATTGGTCTCACCTAATTAGATACGTTTTTGCAGGTTGGCAATACAGAAAAATAATAAAAAATGAATTTAATTTTTAAATTTCTCTTATATACTATTTGTTAATTATCAACGCATTAGCCCTAGATTTAGTATTCAGTAATTCTTCAGCGAATACAATATAAATATTGTTCAATAATGAATTGTTTTATCTATTGGCAGTTTTGGATGTCTTTTGATTTGTAGTTTATTTCTTTTTTTCATTTATTAACAAGATTGTAATTTATTTATCTCTTTTTTATCTCTCTTTCTCTCAAATTTTCGTTTCTTTTTTCTTTTCTTATATTTCTTTTTCTTTTTAACTTTCAGTTAATGTTCACTATTATTATTATTAAATTTGTGGTAAATAAATTTTGAAATTAATGGTAATATTTTGTTGAATTTATATTATATATATTATAAAAGGCACTGCCATAATTGTGATAACCCCGGCAGACGGTTATCCTTGCCGTATTAAGTTTTCATATGTATTAATGAATGTATTTCTTTCATTTTGTGGTATTATGTGAAATAAACTTACTTATTATTATTATTATTATTATTAGAACGGAAACAACACATAAAACTATATTTTAATCATCACAAAACTAGGTCGAATTTTGTGACTTTAAGTACGTAATAAATATATCAAAAAAGAGGCACATTAAAAGTAATAGGACTGTTTCTTCCTTTACTTTAATTGATACTTACCTCTTCAGCTAGTTATTACGAGGGATCTACTTCAATTTTTCCCACTTAATCTCTCTCTCTCATATTTCTTAATAACTTTTTTGTTATCTTATTCCCCACAATAGGATAAGAGCTTTTATATTATTATTATTATTATTAAAAAGGTTTATTTCTCTATTCTAATTTCAAATCCTTTTATTTATTTTTAGTACAAAAGAGTTTTATCTCCAAAAAAAAGTAAACTTTTATAAAAGGGGTTTTGATTTTATCAAAGTTGTGTGGAATCAAAAACCATATCCTTTCAAAACTTATTTCTATTGTGAAGGTTTAGTAAATGCAAACTGCTTTCTGAGACACCCTAAAAAACTTTGCCTCTTCCTTACAAAAAAAAAAAAAAAACAGATAAAAAATATAAAAGTACAACAGATTTTATTATAAAATTATTTTAAAAAAAAGAAGTTTATTTTATATATATATATATATACTTATATATAGAGATTATTAAGTTAAAAAATATTATTTTTCTGCCGCTATGAACTAATGTATCAATTATTTCCACTACAATCAGTGAATAAAAATGTAATTTTTATGTCTAGGGTAAAAAGAAAGTTTTATTTTTATCTCCAGATTTTAAAAATAATCACTGCCATTAAATAGAATAAATTTCATTTGATTATAATAATTTTAAAATTACTATAGCAATAAATAAAACTTCAACAAACATAATAATATAATAATTAATTAATTAATCTCTTCATAAACCTAAACTTCTAAAGTTCTTTCTAAAAAAAACCACCACTTTATTCAACAGGAAAACGTGATTTTAAGTTTGCTTGCTTTGAACGATTGTTCCAGAAGCTCCATTTTTTGCCTACTTATCCTCGTGTGGTCTGGATTTTTTTTTTTTTTTTGAAGCGGGGGCCAATGCACTGCGACCTTTTCCGGTCTATTGTGCTATGCCCCCTGGGTGCCGCAGGCTTGCCCACAGCACCCGAACAGATGTCCCAGCTGAACATCCGTTCTACAAAACCTCCATCAGTCTGAGATCCCTAAGGAATCCCAGTATCCTGACAGGCTCTAGAGAGGGTATATCCCCCTCCTCCACCTGGTAGCTACCCAGGTTCTTGAACCTTCTCTGAGTGGCAGCCTCGCAGTCTGTTAGGAGATGTAATGGAGTTTCCTCCAGCTCCCCACAGAATCTGCATGAGCTATCACTTTCCAAACCCAGCTTCACCAGGTGTCCTCTAAGTCGGCAATGCCCCGTGAGGAAACCCGTAAGAACGCGGAGCTTGTTCTTGCTCAATCCAATGCAGGCCTCCGATCTCCGTTGGTTATAATTTCCCAAGCAGATCTTGGCCTGCCGCAAACCGGGTAGGGAGTACCAGAGTTGAGATCTCCTCGTCTCCTCTTCCTTCCTAAGTTCCTCCAACAGAAACTGGACGCTAACCCCACAAAAAGGTTCCGGCCCTAGAAGTGGGATCGTAGCGCCTATCTTGGTAGATCTGGAATACTGTAAGGAATTATTCTAGACCCTCTGCTATTAATTCTCTACATGTAAAACATTCTACAATCGCAACACGCATAGTCACTCCCATATTTGCAGATATCAAGGTTTCTTTTCTTACGATATAGATTTTCAAAACATTTTTCACATTATCCAAAATTTAAATAAATTGACAATATTCAAAATTAATAACTTCTAGGGTTAAAGTATTGGGTGGTTGAGGGGGCCCACCTAAGCCCCCATCTTATCCAACCTAAAAATTAGGCAGTGACCTAAAAAATTCTCTTGACCTTAGGTATCATATTTTCCCAATTATAAAGAATTCCATGAATCTCTCCCTTCCTCATTCTAATCTTTTAGTCAATCAATCAATTCTGCCTTCATTCCACGTAGCCCTTCTACCGACTAAAACGTCTTTTTTTATCTTTAACTTTCTGAATCTTTAACCTACTTCTATAATTTTATTTTTTAAGGAAATTATTAATGAATAATCTTCTTATAATAAATAATTTTATTATAATAAATAATTAAATAAATTTTACTTGTATTAATAAGTACTTTTTTTTAAACTGTTTTAAGTGTTGCAGATAAATTGTAATAATTAAGGCGAGGATAAAGTTTAGCTGCCATAAACATATATACAACATACACAAAGAACGAGATAATTTTCTAAACGTCCTCTTACACCAGAAAAAGGAAATAAACCTATAACATTATAGCAATATAAAACAAAATAACCACAAATACTTTACGCTCGATTAATAATGAAATACTTACACAATTTTAGGGCTTGAGGCGCCATTTGGAGAACACAGAGATTAAGATTAAGCAATCTTATTTATTTTCATTGTTGAGTGAGTACTGGTTTGTTAATATTAATTCCCTTCGTTTAATCATTCATTGTTTGTACAATCATTTTGAAAAGCAAGATCATTCAGCTTCTACTTGTAAAAAATCATTCATCTTTAATAAATTATAGGCTATTTATGTTTGCCGCTGTAACACTTCAGAAGCAAATAAATTGGTCGGAACATGCTAAGACAAACATTAAAAGCAGAAATCTCCTTTCGACAATGTTGTAGAACCGTAAGTAAGAAATGGAGGATCACGCCCAAGGTTCTATTTTGGATATTAAACCTAGATTTTGCCGTGATATTTTAGGGGTGGGGGTGGGGAATCTCAGTGTTATTTCCATTACTTGAAATGTCGGCCAGTCAAGTTTAAATGTAAATTTAATGTAGATTTTCTCCGCAGAAAGTTGTGGTATAATATTTTACAATATTTTGTTTCTTTTTATTCAGAATATTCACCGTAAGAATCATCCATTAACAACATACATATCTGTCTGCATGTACCGGTAAAATATTTCTGGCACTTGGATGTATAACATTAGTTCTTATTGGTCTGATGTATGTTCTTATGTATGATGGATAATGGGTGGATAATATACCCAATAAAATTCAAGTTGCATCTTTATTGCAATAATGCCAGATTGAAGTAGTTAATGCGAAGGAGTAATTTATCTTCAATGTGCGCAGTAAGCCACTGGTTCGGTCAAGAAAGGAGGACCAGCCGAAACGTAGCTAACAAATAACTGAAAAAGAATTTGAGGTGGTTCCGGATATAGATACTATAGGAGTATTAATGAACCCTGAATAGTCCTGGTTGGATCCCATCATTCCGACAATCTATCAAGCTCCTCCATAGAGATGAATCCTTCGCCGTGAAGCTATCCATGCCTAGAATCTTGCCAGACATGTGCCCCAAATGTACGCCATCAGCAGGTTCGAGACCATTAAATTGGCGACCTAATTTGTTCAATCTATTCATCTCCTCATTACCCCGAAATTCCCTGAATGATTACATTCTGCTACCGAGACAAGAACGTCCATCCTTGGACCAAGTAAATATGAATATATATATAAAAAAAATATATCATAATTTACTTTCTCTTATCCAGCACAATAATGATTTATATAATTTTGCAAAAGTTAAAACTGAAATAAAATGCTTAATATCATCCGACTTGACTAAGTTATAATTTTATAACTTATTTTTGAACATTCTTTACTAATTGTGGAAACTTTATATACAACTTTGTCACTTGAATTAGTATCTCTAAATGTGAAGTCCCCAAAGCATTCATAGGTGATTCATCATTTTACAAACATTAAAACTTAACCAAACTGCCAAAGATTTATTAACTAATTTTTTTTTTTAAATACTTTATTTTCACACTTAAATCATTACAGGTATAAATACCCTTGCAAAACACCAAGGGTATTTATACCTGTAATGGTATAGAACCCTTGGTGTTTTGCATTAAAGCAATTTTATTTTATAAATAATCACAATTTTGTCAGTGCAGTTTACACAATGAAAATCAAATTTTGAAACCACTATTCAAAGTAATAATTTGGAAATGAAGTTATCAAGATATTGGAATTAGAATTATGCAGGGGGGGACTAAAACCCAGGCACCGCAGCCTCCCATTGAGGCTTATTGTGCCAGCCCCTCAAACCTACTAGCGGAAGCCCCCCCCTCTTCATGAGGTCCAAAACCTTCCCCACCAGTCCCTCCTGGAGCACGATTTCCTCCGGTCTCAACGTGCCGAAGATCTCGTACCTCAGTCTGCCGATTGCAACGCAATCAAACAACAGGTGAGAGGCCGTCTCCTCCTCCTCCTGACACAGTCTGCACAAGGACTCTATATCGACCAACCCCACCTTGTGCAGATGTTTTTTTGAACCTACCATGCCCAGTAAACAGGCCCGTTACCAGAGAAATCTGATACCTGCTTAGTCCCAGGGTGTCTCTGGTCCTTCTTCTACACAACTCTGGCATAACCATTTTGCCGTGTTTCGCCCCAGTACTTAGCCTTCAGTGACGATTATGCTCCCTCCGAGTCCATTCTGTCAGAGACGCCTTCGCCATACTTTTGGCTACCCCTAGAGGAGCAGGTTGTGGCCCACAGTAGGGAGTATTCGCTCCCTCCCTGGCCATGAAGATATTAAAACTATATTCTTTAACAAAATCCAATTAATTTTTTTTGTTTAATTTAAGGCGCGCCAACATCTGTGGACACTGGCTCCCCCCCGGAGCCTTCTCAGTGCACTTCCGGCCTCTGGACAGTGTTCTCTCGCTACAGACATCACTGTCCGGTTGTAGAGATTCCTAGAACGAGAAAATCTAAAGGCAACAAAGCTGGGGACTCTACCCCGGCACCACCGCGTAGGAGTCCAGTGCGCTAGTCACTGAGCTAATCCCTTCCCTCAAATTAATTTTAAGCTATAAATAAATCAAAAATTCATTTTAATGGTTATTATTTTCTCTTACTCTGTAAGAGGAAGTGTTTATACAATGTTGTCAAATTTTTCAACCTGCTTTTTCACGGTAAATACTATTTGGGTGCCTAATGTGTAAGGAAAATACTCATACTACGTATGTTTTTAGCAAATGATCTGTGTGTTTTATGTGTGTGCGTGTTTGTGTATGTGTGTGTGTGTAAATAAAATATCTTACAAAAAAAAAATCAGGAAGGTAAAAAAAATCAAACTCCAAATATGAAGAAAGTGTAACAGCAACCAAAGAGAGATCAGCAACCAAAGACAGTAAGAGAAGAAGCACACTTTCGGATTGGAGTGGGAGAAACTGTATAAATATAGCGATGGACAGTCCATGGGAACACAGTTCAATATAGTTCAAGACAGTTCAATACAGCCAATCACTACGTGCCCATTGCCCATTTACCTTAAACACTCTACCTTAAACATTTCTCTATTGTAAAGTCCAAGCAGTCTGTGTCTCTTAATTAATATATTTAGTTAACCAGTGTTAATAAAGACAATCTCATTTCATCAACCAGACATATACTCTCCACCTAACAACACATCCATTATAAAAGGCGATTAAGTGGATGTGCGATTTCACCGTGTAGGATTATGAATTTTTGTGAAAGCGGCTGGAACGAGTTTGTTGAATTAAGTCTTCATACTTAAAAAGCTTTTTGGTTATGATTTAAACCATTTGGAAAAAAAAAAAACACTCAGTAAAGTGGTAAAGTGGTTGAGGAATTTTGACAGATGACCTACATCGGAACCCATGGTGATACCTAGACGGAATATCAAGTTTGAACTTTCTATGATTTTTCGTTTTTGAGTGGTGCTGTTCACACACACACACACACACACACACACACACACACTCACTTTTTTAAAAGCCACTTTTTTGGATTCAGGGGACCTTAAAACGGATATTTCCGGTGAAAACTCGATATCGAAAATTTGACACGATTACAATACTTTTTCTCACTAGGTGTAAAGGAAAGTAATAGATAGTATCTTAACCTTTTTATTTTTTTCAATTTAACGCTACTTTACTCTTTTATTTTAGCTAAATCATTAGCACAGTCATTTAAATACATTATATTTTTTTTTAATTCTGATAATGTAATAGTTATTACATTTATCCTAGTAAGTACATTTATCCTTATAAATATATTCATCTTCATAAACACATTCATTCTTATAAATACATTCATCCTTATAAATACATTCAGATTTGTAGGCTGATTGTCGTTGAAAATTAATTGCAGACTTTGCAGAGAGACTTTTGAAAGCTAGTTTATGACTTTTTAAAGGTTCTTTGGGTTCTTTATTGTTATAAAATTTTTTGTAATAAAAAATGATTTGTTACAGAAATGTTTCTAATTGCAACTTATTGCAATTTGATTGCTATATTACTATACGTATATTGAAATTCACTCGTCTAAATGATTTGATTTACAATCCTTTTTGTGTTCCCTTTCTGAGAAATTTATTCTCTAGAGAAAACTACTTTCCAAAATATTATTTGAAATAAACAGAGAACAAACAATTATCCAGTATATAATTGGAAAGGCAGTCCCACTTTAGTTCTCCTCCCTTTTTGCTGCCATAGATATTGGAAAGTTCTTTTGCCAAAAATTCTGTAAAAGGTTTACCATTTACCTTGTTCCATCACTGCTCATATTATTTCTACCAAATGTTTCTTTTCATCCATTTATGAGTAAATATTATAAACAATATTTTATCTTGTTATGTTTAATATTCCCATATTGTTTTCTTGATATTATTTATATAAATATATATATATATTTCATTGATTTTTATTAATATTATTATTTTTGTTTCAAGAAAAAACTCCTAACTGAAGGAAATATATTTGAATACATTTTAAATAATTCGGTTTCATAATAGTAAAATTAGTATAACAATCCTGGTCCATAGGTGCACGTTCGCACGTGAACCCCTGGAAAAATTCATAGTTACAATATAAGTTCTTAATTTTGAACATTTTTTTTGTTAATTTGTGCAAAACCTCTAGTTGATTAAGATGAATTATTGTTTTTCAACACTAGCATTGATAAAGACGGATAACGAAAGCGGGGAGAAGAAAGCAATCATCTTCAACATAATTTTCCTCAACTTACCATTACCAGTTCCACTATAACAGGAAGTGGCAACTGAGACAAATTTAAAATAAAAAAAAAGTGTTCAGACCGTGTGAGTAACAAAATAAAAATGATCATAGAGCAGAACATTAAAATAAGGAAAGCCCTAACAAAAAATTTAAAATCTATAATATTCCGAAACATAGGCTGCCATCGTAATGTATGCCTAAGAATGGGGCTTTGTTAAGTATGTTTTTATTTATTGTATTTTGAAAGGTGGACAACATCAGTGATCCTTTGCACTTGAACTATATTAATTAGACACATTACCTTATAATAGAATCCTCAATTATTGGAACGAATGAACTCTCATCAAAAAAACTAACAAAAAAAAAATCTGGTGTTAACACAACTTTCTCTTAATCCAATTTTCAAAATTGTAATTGACATATATTGTAATTGATATATAGTTAGTGTACCACATTTAATGAAATTCTTCGGAGTTCGTTGAAATTCGTCGAACTGAAAAAACTGTTTGGTAAAAGCACACTTCCGGTTAATTAACTTTTTTTTGAAACTCGGAATTTTGGCCACCTATTAATTTCTAATTAATTTTATTTGTATGGTAGAATTGTATAATCAACTATGATAGCACTTTGGGGAAAAACATAACCCCACTCCTCTGCCAAAAGCCCTCCTTAAATGACATTACCAGGAGAAATGTTTTATATAAAAGTTGTAGCTCTTTAATGTGTAAATTAACAGTCCTAGTTTAAAGAAAATTCTTTGGAACCGTTTTCAAGAAAATTCCAGAAAACTGAAAAATACATTTCAGTAAAATCGGTCATCCGATTTTATTCACACTCGCAATTTCAACTACATATTTAATTCTAATTAATATTATTTAGATGAAAGAATTGTATAGTAAACTGAATTAGCACTTTAGAGGAAACCCTAACCTCACTCCTTCTCCAAAAGTGCCCTTAAATGAATTTTTCCAGAGAAATGTTTTAAGTAAAAGTTGTAGGTCTTAATATGTGTAGTTGTTAAAATAAGTTTGAAGAAAATTGTCGGAGCTATTTTTGAGAAAATTGTAAGAAAGTGAAAAAAAAAAACATTCAATGAAGTGGTACTTTGGGTTGAGGAATTTTGACAGGAAACCTACGTCAGATCCCATGGTGATACCTAAACGGAATATCAAGTTTGAACTTTCTATGATTTTTCATTTTTGAGTGGTGCTGTTCACGTACATACACATACCACTGACCATTTTCTAAAAACCACTTTTTTTTGGACCTCAGGGGACCTCAAAACAGATATTTCCGGTGAAAACTTGATATTGAAAATTTGGCACGATTACAATACTTCCTCTTAATAGGAGTAAAAGAAAGTAATAGATAGTATCTTAACTTTTTTTATTTCAATTTAACGCTACTTTACTCTTTTATTTTTGCTACATCATTAGCACAGTCATTTAAATACATTATTTTTTTTTTAATTCTGATTATGTAATAGTTATTACATTTATCCTAGTAAGTACATTCATCCTTATAAATATATTCTTCCTCTTAAATACATTCATCCTTATAAATACCTTCAGCCTTATAAACACATTCATCCATTAAAACAAATGACGCTACTCTCATAAATATGTCTATTTACATGAAGTATGCAGAGATATGGAGAAGGTTTGCTAAATGATTGTTTAGCTGTAAATAATAATGACACTTCTAGCGAGCGGCGAATGACCAAAGCATAACAGCTTTCAAATAAATATTACTTTTCCATGCCTTATGATCAACTATAGTACTGTACTTGGTTATTGTATTCAATTCATCATTAAAAAAAAAAAATCTGGTGTGAAACACTCACACAACTTTCTCTTACTCGAGTCCTCAAAATTATAAATCACAAATTTTATAGTTTGTGTACCAAATTTAATGAAATTCGTCGAAAAATGAAAAACTGTTCAGTAAAAGCGCGCTTCCGGTTTACTAATTTTCTTGAAACTCGGAATTTCAGCCATCTATTTATTTCTAACAAATTATGGTTGGATGATAGAATTGTATAATCAACTAGGATAGCACTTTGATGAAAATCTAACCCCACCCCTCCCCTAAAAGTGCCCTTAAAAGAATTTTCCTAGAGAAATGTTTTAGAAAAAAGTTGTAGATCTTTGCATGTTTAGTTTATATACGAAGTTTCAAAAAAATCGTCGGGGCCATTTTTCAGAAATTGCGAAAAGTGAATAAATCATTTAGTAAAGTGGAAAGTAAACGCACTTCCGGTTATCCGATTTTTTTCAAACTCGGAATTTCAACAACATATTTAATTCTAATTAACATTATTTAGATGACAGAATTGTCTAATAAACTGAAATAGCACTTTAAATGGAAACCTAACCCCTCCCCTCCCCAAAAGTGCCCTTCAGTGCATTTTTCCGGAGAAATGTTTCGAATAAAAGTTGTAGCTCTTTGTATGTGTGGTTGATGTTTGAAGTTTAAAGAAAATCGTCGGAGCCATTTTTGAGAAAATCGCAAAAAAGTAAAAATCCAACTAGTAAAGTGGTACTTCCGGTTGGAGGAATTTTGACAGATAACGTAGTGTCAGATCTCCCACGGTGATACCTAAACGGAATATCAAGTTTCAACTTTCTACGGTTTTTCGTTTTTGGAGCTATGCTGTTCACATACACACACACACACACAGACCATTTACTAAAAACCACTTTTTGGACTCAGGGGACCTGAAAACGGATATTTCCGGTGAAAACTCGATATCTAAAATTTGACACGATTATAATACTTCCTCTTACTAGGAGTAAGAGAAAGTAAAAAAATATTACTTCAAAAGATATAGAGGAGTTCTAGCAGCGAACCTATGTATATGGACTTGTGTACAAAATATCATAAAGAAAGTTGGAGCCGATTATCATTTGCTCACACACAAAAAAAACAAATTAAAGGTATTCAATGGATCTCAGAACATGACCCCCCCCTTCCTTACTCCCATAGGCGTAAGAAAGAGTAAAAAATGCTCAGCCTTATGTTTAATTGCATTATATAAAAAGCTGTTTTCTTTTTACAAAGTTCTGTAATTAAAAGTTTTGCAACATCTAAAATATTCTTCATTCTTCATTTGTATTTCCTTTTGCAAATGTAATAGGAACTGTTCTAATTGTCTAAAATTTCTGAAAATGAGGTTTTAGTGGAAATATGTGACTTTTGAGTCTCTCCAAATAAAAAAAAAAAATCAGAGATATTTTCCGTGATAGCCTGTTTCATTTTGTGGTCATCGACCGGGTTCAGGCGTTCGCCCATCATCAGCATGTCTTTATAAAAAACAGATTTGCCCAGATACATACATGAGTTATATAAACACATTTACACAAATACACTTAATCCGGTCACAATTCCATACGATTTTCAGCTGTGATTACACTATTTCTGACAGTTGTTGTGATAATCTAATAGAATGTCTTATGTTTGAATCATGATTTCAATCGTGTAACTATTTCCAAAAGTGAACATTTGCTTGCTAATTTGTCACGACCATCTGCGGTTAGGTACCATTGCGTTTACAGAACTGTATGTTTCTTGTTTACGATGATGATCCTATTTTATATAAACAAGATTTCACAGCCGGCTTCCAAAAGCACAGCAAGAACAACCAAAACTCCATTATATTGCAGGGAAATGTGATATACTGTAACCACTGCTAATGGCTGGATACAACCCATGTTTTAATCCATGTATCCTATCTAATATATTACCAAGTAATATCTAATACGTATACATGTAATATATATTATAAATACTCATACTGATGACTGATTTGACAAGTAAATGACAAGATGAATATTGTTGGCAAGAACTTTATTCCTCCTTCTCTTTCTTGCAGGAGGGGGAGAATATATTCTTTAACAAAATTGAATAAATGCTTATTGTTGGATATATAGAGAGAGAGAGCGGGGGAGGAAGGAAGTGTGAAGCGTCAGTTGGCGGCTGGTATGCGCTGTATGCGCCACCCTCGTTGGGCTGAGGGAGGCGACAATGTTGCCAATGTACCAGGTGTACTACTACATTCACCTGAGACACGTATATCATCCCTGGAAGACGTTCTGCTATCAGGCCAACAGCCCACCGTCTCCATATAACTAACTGTCTGTCTTAGTTTATTTAGTTTATCTTCCACCATATTATATACTCCATATATCTGTCGGCTCATGCACTGTTATTATTTTCTTATTAAAATTTGATAAAAATTTGAATCCCCCCTCCCTCTTTCGATTCTCCTCCTTACTGTGAGCATCATTCTCCATATAACTTTATATGTTCCCAGTCAGTACTCATTGTAGATTTTACTAAATTTTGCAATCGTGTCAAATTTTCAATATCGAGTTTTCACCGAAAATACATGTTCTGAGATCCCTAGAATACGAAAAAAGTTTTTTTTTTTTTTTTTGAAAAATGGTCTGTCTGTATGTTTGTGTGTGTGCGCGCGTTTAGTCAAAACTAATCAACGGGAACCTATCACTGCTTGAAAATGGCTCCAATAATTTTCTCTAAACTTTGTATAATTGTAATAGGATCCATAGCAGAGACAGAGAGAGACATAAAATTTTAAAGGATCACTCTCTAGCTTAGGTCAGACTAGAGTGGGAGAAACGGTTCAGACCCAGCAATGGGATAGTTTCCGGGAGTCTTGCAGCACATTTCACACAGCAGTCACAGCGCGTCAACAACCTTTCCCTTTTTCACCCTAAATCTCTCCACTAGCATTTTATATATATTACGTGTAAAATCCAGGCAGTTTATGCTACTTTTCTATTATACAGTGTTCGACTTTACTTCCTGTTAATTTATCTATCTAACCCAAATTCTCTCCTTCTCAAACCTATTATATAATAGGGTGTTTCACGGTTAAGTAGCCAAACTGAAAATTTGAACTAAGGACCTCAAAACAAGAAAAAAAATTCCTATGATGCTATGTCCGCAAACGCTTTCTTTAGGAGATATTCACACCTAAAGATTTTCATTGTTGTGAATTATTTAGGCATAGTAAATAAATAAAACTTTTTATTTGTTCCAGCTACTTTATTTATTAAATGTAAACATTAACATTCATATTAACAATTAAAACCGTTCTGCCACTGCTGCTGTTGAAGAAAGATGCCGAGCCTGTCTTAATGCTCAAGGAAATCACTTTGACCAACATTTAATATGAATGTTAATGTTTACATTTAATAAATAAAGTAGTTGGAACAAATAAAATAAGTTTTATTTATTTACTATGCCTAAATAATTCATAACAATGAAAATCTTTAGGTGTGAATATCTCCTAAACAAAGCGTTTGCGGACATAGCACCATAGGAAATTTTTTTCTTGTTTTGAGGTCCTAAGTTCAAATTTTCAGTTTGGCTACTTAACCCTGAAACACCCTGTATAACATACACTAAAGAGATGAAGGTTTATTCATTTTAATGCAATATTTTCCTACGAAAAATTCACTTTTGGAGAAAATGTGGGGTAATGCTTTTCCACTGAAGTCACATTTTAGTTTATTATACGATTCTATCAACTATACACACGATTGTACGATTCTACATACGATTCTATCAACTAAATAATATATTTGTAAGATTTAAATGTGTTGTCAAAAATTCTGAGTTTGAAGAAAATCAGCTGCTGTAAGTGAGACTTTTACTAAAACAGTTTTTCTCAGTTTTCTGTAAATTTCTTCATAAATGGATTCATTAAACTTGATATACTAACAACACATACAGAAACCTATGGCTTTTGTTGTTGTAATTTACTTCCGGATAAAACTAATTTCAAAGGGGTTCTGGAGAAGCAGCAAGGCCCCTCAAAAAAGGTCGTTTTAGTAATTTTACATTCTCCCAATAATAGAGCGTTGAAGACAAATAAACATATTAAAGAAAATCATATGTTTTAAGAACATTTTTCAATTAGATCTATGTAAATTGCAAGAGAAATACGTGTGAGGGTTTCTCACCAAATTTTGTTACATTCTCTTACACCTGGTAAGAGAAAATATTGTATTTTAATGTTACGACATACAGATATCAAATTAAAAAACAAGGTCCGGTATTTTATGCGTCCTAGCTATCATACAGTTAACATCGCGTCATTGTGTTCTTCTTTTGTATTAATTTAAATTGTTTGTGTAAAGTGTTTTGTTGTTGAAAAGTTGAAGATAGTTTTATTTGTAATCAGTGTAGCTATTAGTGAAATTTAAAAGTTTTTTCATCGAGTGGATTTCCAGAAAATTAAGAAAAACTTCCATTTCAAGGTCATAATTAATTAAATTTTGTTTGAACTGCATGATAGTTTGTGAGAGGTGGGGATTCTAAAAACAAACTTCATATTTGTATTTGATATTGGTATAATCAGAGGCCGAAGTAATCCATAGAGTCGTCTTGAGTGGGAGAACTCTCTGTCTCTCTCGCACCAACTTTCCTACTACCTGCAGCGGCGCTCAGCCACTACTACTTCCGTAACTTACAGCTTTATTTTGATTAAATATTTAATATTCTTGTTAATTCTGTTATACTTATTTAATGATGGCGTTCACAAATGAGGATTTGATGAATGAAATAAAAAGAAATTTGAATGAAACAAAGGAAATAAAAACAACTGTCGAAAAATCTCTAACATTGATGGAAGACATGGTGAGACAATTTTCACACATGAAAGAAAAATGTAAGGCTTTAGAGGAGCAGAATTATCGTTTAACTCAGGAAGTAAAAGTCTTGAATAGGCAGTTGAGAAGAAATAATTTTATTATTTATAATGTGCCGAATGCTGAAAATGAAAATGTTGTTGATAAAGTGAAGGAAGTTTGTGCTGATGCTGAAATTAATATAACTGAACAGAATATCAATAATTGCTACAGAATAGGGAGAGGAGGTGAACCAAGACCAATCCTGGTGTCTCTAAATAGCAATTTACTAAAGCGGAACATATTCGAGAAAAAGGAGTTATTTCAACAAAAACACTATCACCTGAGTCACGATCGTACTAGGGAGGAGAGGGATGAAGGAAAAAGAATTTATGACTGTATAAATAAGCTAAGGAGCCTTGATAGCAGAGTAATTTACGCTAGGAAAATGTTTAAGTTCAGGGGGAGCTATTACAGTTTAAAGGAGGCAGAATCGTTGTTGGATGGGGGTGAGATCGGTGCTCAGTCTGATGAAGAACAAGTCAAGAAAAAGCAAAGAGTAGATGAAATTAAAGAACGCTTAGGCCAGTTTCGTTTTCGTCCCAAATCCCCCAGTTCCTCTTCAGTTAAATCAGTCTCCGCCTGATTATCATAAGAAAGATATCACAGTCAGTAAGAAGCAATTTTCAGCAAAAAGTACGAGAGTGCCCGTGTACGTAAACAGTCTTTTAATTGTCTAAAATGTTTCAGGAAAACTAATTTGAAGAAAGATAGAGAATTATATGACAAATGTAAACAAGAGTATAAGAAACTTTGTAAAGATAAAAAAATAGCATATTTTCTTGACATTGCCTCTCAGCTGGAAAATTTAAAAGATGCTAAATCCTTTTGGGAGGTAGCGCGTAATTTTAAAAAATCTGTATTTATTTCTGGAAATAATATTAATGTAAATGATTGGATTAAACATTTTGAAATTTTATACAATCCACCTTTGCAAGCTCAGAGAATCATGTACGCCGAACCTTTAATTCTGAATGATTATCTAGATAACGAGTTTACATTAGATGAACTAAAACTTGTTTTGGGTAATTCTAAAAATAATAAGGCTCCCGGAACTGACCGGGTCCCTTATGAATTTTACAAAAATGCTCCAGAAGGGTTTCTGTTACATCTCCTAAATGTATACAATAATATTTTTGAAAACTCAAAAGCCCCGAGATGTTTTAAAAACGCCATAATCTTTCCTGTGCATAAAAAAGGAAATGTTAATGTTACAGAAAATTACAGGGGAATTTCTTTCGGTAATGCCATAGGTAAAATTTACGCTGGGTTGTTGTTAAATAGGCTGACTAATTGGGTAACAGATTGTAAATTACTTAGGGAATTTCAGGCCGGATTCCGTAAGGAATACTCCACTATTGATAATATATATAACTTAATATCATTGATAAAGATTAAACTTAATGTGAAAAGAGGTAAGATATATGCGTTTTTCGTCGATTTATCGGCTGCCTTTGACCGTATAGATAGGTATGCGCTGATATATAAACTGTATCAGCAAGGCCTGTCTACGAAGTTTGTTCGAGCTATCAGTGATTTACACACTGATACGGACTGTTCGGTATGGTGTAAAGATGGCATTACACAACCTTTTAAAACGAACATTGGTATTAAGCAAGGCTGCCTCCTGAGCCCGGAGCTTTTCTCATTATTTATTAATGATTTAGAAGAGGCAATTGATTGTGGAGGTGTTAGAGTGCAAAACGCGAGAATTAAGTTATTAGCTTATGCGGACGATCTGGTTCTCTTGGCGTCCGAACCAAATACTCTACAATGTATGATTAATCGATTTCATGAGTATTGTAACATGTGGAATTTAAAAATTAACTTAGCTAAATCTCAAATATTGGTATTTCGAAATGGTGGAAAGCCCTCAAAAAGAGAAAAATGGAAAATAGGAGAGGAATTAATTGAAGTCACCAATAAATACAAATACTTGGGAATAATTTTAACTTCTACAACTTCCTTCAAAGTACATCTGCAAAATAAGCTTGAAAAGTCGAAAATGGCACTAAATTCTGTTTGGAATTATTTCATGACAAATAGGGATATCCCATACCTTGCTAAAAGAAAAGTTTTCAATACCGTTTCTCGTACTATATTATGTTATGGGGCACAGGTCTGGGGAGGCAATATGTTTGAGGAAGTGGAGAGGTTACAAAGGTTTTTCTTAAAAAAAGTTTTTAATTTGCCTCGCTATACACCAACATATCTGCTGTACCTGGAAACAAACACAACGCACCTCTTTATTTACACGCTGAAACTACATTTAAATTATATATTAAAAATTTGTCAGCTCTCAAGCAATAGGTATCCATATTTATTAACCAAGGAATTAATAGAAAAAAATATCTTTTGGCATTATGATCTGAAAAAAATAATAGAAAGATATAATATAATTGTGGACATTTCATATAAAAATATGTCTAACTGGAGAGACGAATTTAAAAAAATATATGGCTGTTTAGAAGAAAATTTCCGTGTAGAATTTATTGATAGAGCACAGAAGTCACTATCCAATATAATTTATAAAGAGTTGAACTTCGAGCTAAAAGATTGTAGTAGTTATGTGTTCAACAATAGTATGAAAGATAGTGTTTGGATAATGAAGGCCAGAAGTGGTTTATTGAATTTGAACTTTAAAATCTATCAACACTGTGAACATAACTCTCTTTGTACCTTATGTAATTTATCGCAAGTGGAAGATGCTTACCACTTCATAGCTGTTTGTTCTGCACTGAGTGATATTAGATTGAAATATTTTAATCAGCAAGTTCTTTCTAAGAATAGTTTAATAAAATACCTAAACGGTGATAATGGCTGGTCCGCACTTGTAAATTATTGTAAAATGGCCACAAGATATAGAAATAATCTATTACAAAATATAATTGTTTGATACTATTTTTATCGCATCTCATTCCGTTTTTTATTCATTAGTTTAAACTTTATGTTTCAATTTTATTTGGCTTTATTAAGTAAGTAAATCTTTTATTTGAAATATTTTTTTAAAGTAAAATTTCTGTTATTTATATATGTTACTTATTTATTTTTTCTCTTGCTTTATTGATTTTTTGCTTCTGTGTTATATATCTTATTTTGTATACTTTTTTATGGAGCATGTATTAAATGACCGACTCCCCCGATGGTCGCTGACCAGGTGGCAGTCTTTATAACAAATTTGCTAATAAAGACTATTATTATTATTATTATTATTATTATTTTATGCGTCCTAGCATGCATATTAGTTTTTTTCCGGTTTCGATCATCGGAGTTTCAGCATTGCAGACCCACCCACATTTTTAATAAAAAAACAATGCTTCGAGTTCTTCGGCCTATAGGTATCTGAAAAAACTGTATATCTAGCAAAAACGCAGTTTGAAAAATCCTGATCTATAAACCCAGTGCTGCCAATTCATTCTTCTTACTCTTTTATATTGAGTATTTCCTGAAAAATGTTAATCTGTGTTGTTTATCTTAAATCGCCCATTCCTCTATTGTAATCAATCATCTTGAATTTCGAATATCTTCCAAAGTAAGAGACGGATTATTAAACAACTTCATTAGTGTAGAACTTCGGAACATTACTTAGAACTTCAAAAATCTATAAGGAATTGTGCAGAAATGGAGCATTATTTGGTCATTATGGTAGTTGGACGATGAGATCTTTTAAATGTATATTTTTGCCCATTATTGCAGGCAGGCTTAACGTCTAACTACCAAATTAGGTATCGTGATCGGGGACGGGAACAGCTACTTTACTATTAACATTTTTTAAACGAATATAAAATTTAACAGTTATTGCGGTACTCGAACTAAGGAACTCCTAGTTACAAGTCCATGCTTATAACCACTACACCATGTGATGAAAATATTTCTATAGAATTACTATAATGAGCTTGGATTTTTTTTTCCGTCAAACATTGACTCAGAAAGCGATTGAGAACAAATTTCATCTCTTTTCTTTTCTAACAATAGTTTTATAACTTCATTATTACTGTATTCTTAATTATTAAACAAATCCTTGCTTTATGGTCTTTTTATTTATGCAGAATAATAATTTTAAACTTTTTCCAACTGCATTAGCATATATTAAAAGTTGCAGAAGTATAATGTTAATCACTAAGTAATAAATAATTAATAATTCAACCAGTTATTGGAATAATAAATATGTCAATTTTTCAATATTTATATCCATCTGTCTATCAGGCACAAATTCCTAACTTAGATATTCATTTAATACTGCTTGGATTATGATTTTTTTTATTTTTTTGCTATTGACAGACAGATCTATCAATCTTCTTTTATACTTTCTTTTGAATCAAATATACATGGGAGTGCCCAGATAAAAAGCAAAGGTAATATTAACTTTTCGATTTTCTGTCATTTTTCATTACCTTTAAAAATAGGTAACTCATCTATTCCGCTTGTCAGGGTAATACTTTCTGGTGAATAATTTTTTGTTTTTTTATTTTTTAATGAAAATGTTAAGGGAAAAATTAAGGGTTAATTAATGGTTAAAATGTTAAGGGTAAATAGTGCATTAACGTCGGAGCAAATAAAAGTGCTGGGGAGAGCTCAATTTCCCAAATATTTTTACAGAATTCTCCAAGAATAGGAAGCATCGTCTTTATAGTAATACTGCTATGAGTGTTACTCTTCCAACCTGAAATATCATGCTTGCTATTTTTAGTTTATCTAACTCAAAAAATTGAAATCGTATCTTTTTGTAGACCATTGCATTGTTCAGCGCTAAGATCTGTTTTAAGAACGGGAAAATTCCTCATAAAGTTATTGATTTATTTTGCAATTTAGGCGTTCTTTCATCGCAATCACATTTCAGAAATAGTACGTCCGATTCATCTTTTACTTTCCCTACTGGAATCTACTAACCGATACACTTTTGAAATGTTATTGGTATGATTTGTTGTTGTATGCTTGTGTGGCTTGAGCGGTTTTGTAAAAGGGCTTGTAAGTATATATGTTTAAGAGAGTGAAGTATCAGAAATAAGAAAGTAGTCACCACTGCTAACAATAGCTAACAATAAATATATTCTCTAAGTGAATTTACATAGTTTTATAATACAACAGCGATTCAATTATTTATCTAGATTAAATGCTAAACTCTAATGTTTTAACTTATAACTGACACAGTCCTGATGTGTTCTACTTTGGTGTCTATAACAAACTATTATGTTTATGAAATTAAGTATTTATCTAGATTAAATGTAAAGCTCTTATGTTTTAACTTAAGGTGGCACTGATTTTTAGAGAGCGATTCCTGAAGCAAGTGTTCTGACTTTGAAAGCAGAATGTAGACTGTCTTGTAGGAATGCCCTCTCTAACGGGGGGATTTTCTCTTACAAACAGTTGGCCAAGTGGCATTGTTATTTTCCTAACGGATTCCTGTGCTTTTGTCTCTTTAGCAACAAGGACCTTAAATTATAGTACCTGACTCTAAAATACATTATTTTTGCCAAAATTATTGCATTTAAAATATTTTTCAAAACTATTGATTTTCTTCTTCCATTACACTTTCCAGGTTCCATTATCTTGCAGACTACGTTTCTGTTAAATAAATTTTACTGTATTTTGTTATATTAAAGTTTATGTGGAATTTACATTTTTGTTTTTTTTCATAATAAGAAAATTCATTTTCGACCTCGTTACTTCAAGGCATCACAAACGGAAAGTAACAACTTTGAAGTTCCTCCATTTTTACTGTGCAAATCAATAAAACTTGAACCTCAATATTTTGATTAGTTTTCATAAATTTTTACTATATATGATTAGTTATAATTATTATTAGAAATGCCTAGTAATGGATAAAATCTAATAAACATAAAAGGGGCTAATCCTTAAAATCTGAAGCTAATAAAAATAGATAATAAATGAAGATAATAATTTGAAACTTATTAATTTAAATAATTATAAAATTTCATGTCTGCTTAATCCACACTAACTTCATTAATTATGTAATGAATGAAAAGATGAAGAATGAAAGAGGGAACCATTGCTGGGATAAATCCTTTGCGCTATAACTAACATCATAAGAATTAATTCAATAACAAATAAGTGCCTATTTTTTCAGGCTACCTTATGTCTCACTACACATCTAATCTAGTTGGCTATTTAATTGTAACATTTATTTTGGCCTATATTTATAAATCGCCTAAGGAACCAAGGTAATGCGTACCATTTTAAGGTTCCAGAGTGCCCCATTTTTACTTACCAACTATCATAAATTTACTTCATTGGATATCATTTTGTAATGTACTATACTGTAATCCATATAAATCTAAGTACTCAGGTGGGAATCAGTCAAGGAATCACATCCAGTGAGCTTCTCATGGCAGCCCCTAAGTTTAAGCGACTTTCTTTTCCTGCGTTCACAATTCTAATTGATAAAAATCTTCTAAAAACGAACAATGTTTATAAAACTTTAGTAGGATTTATACAAATAAAGGTAGTCTGTTGTTTTTGTAACTTCACTCAACCACTTAGCAATGTTAGAGTGACGGCAATTTATATTTTAAAACTAACTCATTGGTCTCAAGAAACCATTTCAAGAATCTATTTCTCCCCGCCAAAAAAAGTTTAAATTAAGTGTGTAACATAATTTTATGTTAGTTTTAAGAAAAAGGGGGTGTGAGGAATATGAGTACTCCACCTCATGTTATTTGAGGTGTGAAATGATTGTGGTTAGAATGAATGTCTTTATTGGAATGCGAGCATATATTAGTATGAAAGCTTATATTGGACGTATTTATTGGTATGAATTGGTAATCTAGTCACAAGGTGAAATGTTGAAAATGTGAGAAACATATTTAGACACATATGAAGACAGTATGAAGGATGTTAATGGGACTGAGGCTAGATGGTCTGTACAGTTTTGACTATATTGGATATTATTCAATTTTGCACAGGATATAGATAGAGGATATATAATATAATCGATAGCAGAAATAGCGTAAAAGCTAATGCCAAAAAAAAGAAGGCAATTTGTGCATTAAGCATTTCTAGTTTAAAGAAAATCGTTGAAGCAGTCATCATGAAAATTCCGGAAATATCAGAAATCTGTTCTATAAAGTCTTATTATTCAGGTAAATGATTTTCTTTTTTCAAACAATTTTAAAACTATACATTATACTGTAGTCAAACTTCATGATAAAAAATTTAATGTTGCAACTTTCCCAGAATCGTTCAAAAAATCGCTAGAAAACAGTTTAAAATTAAAAAAAAAAACTTACCTGCTGGTGGTTTTTCACAAGAATTGCCGTGTTAGCTGCCATGATCGGATCTTCTTTCTTTTACAGCAAAAAAAAAAAAAAAAAAGAGTAAACAGTAAAAAGTATGCCTATTTTTTCAAGCGGTCCTAACGTCTAACTACCAAATTTGGTGTCGTGGACGTGGGCGGAACCACCTACTTTACTAATAACATTTTTTAAACAAATATAAAATTTAACAGTTATACGTATAATGGAGTTGATGAGGAGAGAAATTAGGTTTGATTAATTAGACGAGATATGAAGATAGTGTTATAATATAGCTATAAGTTTACACAAACTGCACTGGACTTGTAATGATTTTTATAGAATAAAAGGTGGGAGTAGAGATATGACACGATAAGATGTATATGGTTGAATCTGATAGATAGATGTCTAGATCTCTCACCTGGCTTATACCGGTTCTCGCCCCACTCTAGCCTGCTTAAGTCAGAGAGTAAACTAAGAAGTCGGTTTCTCTCCGGTCGGGCTGTTTTCTCCTCTCAGCCGTACATACGCATGGAATGCGAACTGGTGTCTCCCCACTTACACTGTCCATGCTCATACCACTCACACCACCCCCGTCCCTAAAGAAAAACTAGTAAAAGGATTCTTGGACCCATGGGGAAGCATGTTAAAAATATTTTTTTTTAAAACTATAAAAAAGGATTTCATTACAAAAATATTGTATTATGCACTTCATATTGTAAAGTGGAAAGAGGTGCTGCTTAAAATTTATTATAACTTAAAAAGAAAAATATATTAATAACAGCAACATTTATATTTCATAATCAACAAAATTTTACAATGACCAATAATTGATTAAGATAAAATAATTGGGGCAACAAATTTGTATTATTATTAATTTGTATTATTATTATTATTATTATTTATAAAAACATTTAAAAAAATAAATAATATAAAATTTTAACAATTTTTTTCATTTGAACCGCTACAAGCTTATTCTACCCTTCATTCCAATTCCTTATTCTTGCTTGAGCTAGATCAGTTTTTCTTTCATTAATTTCACGTTTTTTGGCCGTCTGCTTTCCCACCTTCAATGTAGTACATATTGGCAACATTTTCTTAGTGGCTGTTCGTTCCGCTCGTTTGCGAACAATTCTAACTTGTTTAGGAAAAAAATGAAAGAATGTAAGTTTATAAATTTATTTAGACATAACAATAATAAATACAATATTGCAACAGCACCTAATATTAAGATATTCTTGTCCAAGGATTTTCTAAACAAAATTTGTATACAGAAAGATGTATAACTTCGATTTTATAAGATTACAAAATTTAAAAAAAATATTTATCTCATATAAGGTGAAATATCTTTCCGCCAACTGTTTGGCGTGGGTGGAACCATTGATTGATTGAACTACCCTCGACTACTTGCTTAGGGCAACCAACCTAGTATTTTTCAATTCGGATGATAAAATATTTTGAAGATTAAATGTACAGTTTTATTTAATTATCAGTTTTTTCAGAAATTTTATCCTTTTTTTCTTAGCTTTAGGACGAAGTATTATTGAGTCAGATTTTTTGAAATAGACTTGTTACTAGAAATACCCGTTAATAAGGTCCTTAGAGCACGGAAACGGGGCAGAGACATTCCAAACTTATTCCTGGAGGGCCCTCTACGTTTCCGCACATTGTGTCTCCTCATTAGAGGGCAGAATGAGCTAAGAAAGATTACAGAACCACTGCCAATCGTATATCCTATTAGGAAACACTCACACAATATGGATGTTATGGAGAATCCACGCTGTCTGACAGCGTGGCAAAAGAATGATAAAACACCGTTTCTACCTTCTATGTGAATGTGTGTGAGCATTTCGCTCGAAAACATTTGAGCCAGGAACACGGGTAGAATTTTCGAAAATATCTCTTGTCCCAATATTGGCGTTTTATCAACGATAAATGAGGTTGAGGTAAGATGAAACTGGAGGGGGGGCACAGGGGACCTATTTTTTGGCCTTATTCTCTTTCAGAAGCTTGGAACTCGAAAAAGTAGTTTTTAGAAAATGGCCTCTGTGTGTATGTGAACAGCATAGCTTAAAAACGACAAACAGTAGAAAGTTGAAACTTAATATTCCGTTTAGATATCGCCATGGGATTTGACAGTACATTAACTGTCAAAATTCCTCAACCGGAAGTACCAATTTACTAGTAGATTTTTTTACTTTTCCACTATTTTCTCAAAAAATGGCTCCGACGATTTTCTTCAAACTTTGTATATCAACTACACACACAAAGAGCTACAATTTTTATTTAAAACATTTCTCTGGGAAAAGTCATTTAAGGGCCGTTATGGGAGAGGAGTGGGGTTAGGTTTACATCTAAAGTGCTATTTCAGTTTATTAAATAATTCTATCATCTAAATAATGTTAATTAGAATTTGAATATCATCTGAAAGTCCGAGTTTCAAAAAAATCGTATATACTCGGAAGTTGCGTATGCGTACTTTACCACTTTACTAAATGTTTTTTTTCACTATTTTCTCAAAAATGTCTCCGACGATTTTTAATTAAATTTTAGTTAATTAAATTGGGGGAAAAAAGTCTGACCCCCTCTCCCTCATACTCCTTTTTCTTACAGCAGTTATCACAAGTTTAAAGAAATTTGTCCTCAATACATTATTGGGAAACCCATAAAGTAAATTCAAATGACAATTTAATGGTAGCTCTAATATCGGAGCGCTCCCCGGGTACTCCGAATTTTTCTAAAAAAAAAAAAAAAAAAAAAAATACAAGTCAGTATAATCTTCATGAGTTATTAGTATATCGAGTTTAAAGGAAATCGTAGCAACCCATTTTCGAGTAAATTGGGGAAAACTAAAAAAGAAAAAATTCGTTTTAGTAAAATTTGATTTCCGGTTAACCGGATTTTCTTCAAACATAGAATATATTCAAAATATTTAATTGACCTAATAATATATAGACGAAGGAACCGTCTAATGAAGTTTGTAGGAAGGCCTAATTTCAAAGTGCTGCTAGGCGCTTAGTTGATGTACCTAGTTTAAAGAAGATCGTTAGAGCTATTTATGAGAAAATACGAAACAAATGAAAAATTTATTCAGGATTTCCTATTATAACCAAAAAAAAAAAAAAAAAAAATCTGGTGTGAAACACTCACACAACTTTCTCTTAGTCCAGTTCTCAAAATGATATTTGGCAAATTTATAGTTTGTGTACCAAATTTAATGAAATTCGTCGAAAACTGAATAAACTATTAAGTAAAAGCGCACTTCCGGTTTACTATTTTCTTGAAACTCGGAATTTCAGTCATCTATTTATTTCTAACTAATTATGTTTGGATGATAGAATTGTATAATCAACTATGATAGCACTTTAGAGAAAACATAACCCCACCCCTCTTATAAAAGTGCCATAATGATTTGTTTCCAGAGTAATGTTTAAATAAATTTGTAGATCTTTGTGTGTTTTAGTTTATATATAGGTTTCAAGAAACATCGTCGGAGCCATGTTTCGATAAATCGCGAAATAGTGAAAAAAATCCGTTAGTAAAAGTGGTAAAGTAAACGCACTTTTGGTTCATCATATTTTTGTTCAAACTCAGAATTTCAACAAATATTCAATTCTCATTAACATTATTTAGATTAACAGAATTGTCTCTTAAACTGAAATAAGCACTTTAGAGATGAAACCTAACCCCACCCTTCCCCTAAAAGTGCCATTCAATGAATTTTCCTAGAAAAATGTTTTAAATAAAAGTTGTAGCTCTTTATATGTGTAGTTGATATACCAAGTTTAAAGAAAATCGTCAGAGCCATTTTTGAGAAAATCGCAAAAAGTATTTAAAAAAAAAAAAAAAAAAAAAAAAAAAAAAAAAAAAAAAAAAACATGTAAAGTGGTACTTCCGGTTTAGGAATTTTGACAGTTAACGTACTGTCAGATGCCATGGTGATACCTAAACATAATATCAAGTTTCAACTTTCTATGATTTTTCGTTTTTGAGCTATGCTGTTCACACACTCACGCACACACACAGATTTGCTAAAAACCACTTTTTTGGACTCAGGGGACGTCAAAACGGATATTTCCGGTGTAAACTCGATATTGAAAATTTGACACGATTACAATACTTCCTGTTACTAGGAGGAGGAGTGAGAAAAAGTAAAATAACTCAGAAAACTATTCGTAAAGTCGCACTTCCGGTTTATCGATTTTCTTCAAATTTGGAATTCTAGCAACACTTTTAATGAACATTAATGTTATACAAATGATTGAACCGTACATTATATCGAATTGTGAGTTTAGAAGAAAATGAAATTGATAGATCTTTATGTTGCAGTTAATGCGGGAAGCTTAAAGAAATTCATTCAAGCCATTTTCGAAAAAAATCGCGAAAGGATAATAATCCATTGAGTAAGGTCATATTTCCGGCAGTTGGAGTTTGCCTAAAAAATCTTCATGATGAATGCGTTGGTGGTAACTAAACAGAATTCAAGATTGAGCTTCTTTTAAGTTTTACTTTTTAACATATTTTCTTCACACATATGTTTCGTTAAAAGCACTTTTTTTCCCCATATTCAGAGGACCTCAAACATGTATTTCCAAAGCACTAAAAAAAAAATTTTACCTGTTAAATTAGGCAAGTTGCGATCCAGTTTATTTCTTAACGATTTCAAATGATTGTTCAATCTCTTTTGTTCCACCTCAGGTACACCACATAATGCCATCATTGCGTTTAGTTTATCATTCAACTGTTTCCTTAAAAAAAAATTAAATAAATAAATCACAAAATTTGGAAAAAATATATTAAACAATATTGTCTGTAGGTATTATAGTGCTGTTGATAGGAAAATAATTGAAAAGTAATGAATGACCAATCCTGAGAGAGAATAGGGCATTGCTTGAGTAAATTTTAGTTTTTTTCAGTAAAGAGTGTGCAAGTTGAATGGAAATATATTTATAAGACAAGATAAAATTAGAATTTAGTTTGTTTGAAAAACACTTGAGTTTCCGGGTTACTACCGCGTCAGTGGTTTGCTAAAAACCGTCATTTCGCCCATATTGCAATAGGCTTCTTCAGGGTCGTTACACCTTGAGAGCCAATAAGGCACACTCACCAATTACTCGCCCCTGTAACGACCCTGAAGAGGCTCGTTACCGTTGACACGTGGGCGAAACGTCGGTTTTTAGCACACCACTGATGCGGCCTCACCCAGAGACTTTGTTTTCCATGAAAGTGGCTGTGGACACCTAAAAGAACTGTTTTTTTGCTTATTTTTTTTTTGCAATTATTTTTAAAGTTTTTTAATTTATTTGTGCGCGAAAATGCATATACATATAAATGGGCATATAAAGTTCTGGACAAAATTAAGTGGGCAGATTTAGTAATTAATGAAAAGCCAATTTAATTTAACTAAGAAATTAATAAATTAATAATTTATTGAATATTTAATTGAAATGACTTTTTTCATTTAATGAAAATTACACGAAATTTTACTTGGACAAGATTAAGTGGACGGACACTTAACAATTTCTTTTTTTTTTTTTTTTGTAAAGGGGCCTATTGCACTACGACCCGACCGTCTACACTACAACGCCGTCTACACATCCGTGTCCCTCGGGTGCTGTGGGCTTAGCCTACAGCACCCCTTGAGATGCTATGGGCAAACCTCTCGCCTACAGCACCCCGACCACATTAAGATCATTTAGGAATCTTAATATCCTGGAAGGCTTTAGGAAGGTTATGTTCCCCTCTTACTCCTGTTAACTGTCCAGTTTCCTAAATCTTCTCCGTACGGCAGCATCGCAGTCCGTTAGGAGATGTATTGGAATTTCCTCCATCTCTCCACAGAATCTGCACATGCTCTCAGCTTCCCCTGAGCCTAAAATGTCCCGTGAGGAAACCTGTAAAAATGCGCAGCTTATTCTTACTGGGGCCGATGCATGCTTCGGACCTCGCTGGATTATAATTTCCCAAACAGATCTTTGCCTGCCTCAGTTCTGGGAGGGAGTACTAGAGTTTAGGACCTTCTTGTTTCCTCCTCCTTCTTGAGTTACTCTAGGAGAGACTGGTCGCTGACCCCCACAAAATGGTTTAGGCCCTTAGAAGTGGAGATGCAGTACCTTTCCTTGCCAGAGCGTCGGCCATCTCATTCCCTTCAATGCCAACATGTTCTGGCACACACTTTATAATTACAATTAGAGTAATTAATGTTTAGTGTTTTATCGCGTCAACATCTATGGTCATTGGCGTCCGGAGCCTTCTCAGTGCACTGTCGACCTCCGGACAGTGTTCTCGTGGTACAGACAATAATGTCCATCACCTGTAGACGCTCTTAGCACGAAAAAATCTGAGAGCAGCACAGCTGGGCACGAGTCCGGGCCCTCCGCGCGGGTGTCCAGTACGCTAACCACTAAGCTATTCTCTTCCTGTAATGTTATTACAGCTTCTAATCGTGGTGGCATACTATTCACAAGTTTCTGAAGATAATTTTGATCAATTATTTTTTAAACTTTAACTGCAATACCAATAAAAACACTATTTTATTTAAGACGTTTATAATGGGTTTGAAAAGGAAAGAAATTGGGTTAGATAGATAAATGAACTGGAAGTAAAGTTGAACTATGTATAATAGGAAAGTAATGCAAACTGCCTGGACTTAACACTAAAATATATAAAATGGTAGTGAGAGATAAAGAGAAAGGTTGATGACGCGATGTGATGAGCTCTGCTGCAAGACTGTCGATAGACTCCCTCCTATCGCTGACATAGCTGTATTTAAACAGTTTCTCCCACTCTAGTGGAATATTTGAATCCAATAAGCTCCATAATTGCTGTGAATGAATTTTTATTCAAAAATTTCCGATCCTACATGGACACCTCATAACATTATTTCTGATGAAATTTTATAAGATGACAAAACGTCTCTGTCTCTTACAATAGTAAGAGAAAATTCAAATCTGAACACCAATTGTAGAATTAATTGTTTTATCTACACTTATAATTGAAGAAGCAGGAACCCGAGAATATCGAATATACAAAAAATCATATCTTAAGTTACTATTAAGCTAGAAATCTTCACCTTTAGAATTTGTTTAAAAATAGTATTAACTTGCATTCAGCATAGTTACTCTTGGTCAGGGCTGAAAGAGAATTTAAAACTTTGAATGTTTCTTATTCAGAAGTTTTGTTACAGAAGACTGTACGTTCAAATGAAGATATCTAGAATTCCATGTAGACGACCATGCTAATAAAATTCAATTACATTATCATATTTTAACCACGGAATATCATTCCATCTTGGTTTGTTTTTCCTTGTTATTACTCATCAACCACTTTTGTGCCCCTTCTCGTCCAATCTTTCAGCTTTTTCTCTCTTAAAAGATGGATAAGATATTTTATTTTAAAGTTAAACCAGTGGGGAAACTTAAACGTGATTCAACGTTACTATACTTGAAAGCCAAATACAATACCCCCACCTTTTCTAAATAACCACGTTCTCTCTCTATGCAGTGGAAGATGTTTTTATATGTTCTACTTGAGAATTCAATTAAATGAACGAATACGTACGTGACTTTGGAACATACTCCTTTCTAAAAATATAACTTAATAAATTCTTGATTATTTTATATGGGAGATATTTTTCATAAATTATTAATAAAGAATAAATGATCTTTTATTTTGTTGTGGTTGCGTCCCCAGAACTGGAAAGCATCAGAAATATTTTCCATGGTAGCTTCTACTTCTTTTTTGTAATCATCGACCGGTTTCGGGCGTTTGCCCATCATCAGAAAGATTTTAGATAATAAATTGTAATATATGTTAAAATATTTAGCTACGCTGGCTCCATAGTTGTGGTTGTTTCCGCAGAGCTGGAAATGGAAATGAAACTGGGGTGTATAAACTGAATTTTTCTCTACGCAATTCTGCGTTATCACACTGTTTTGGCAAAACATCCTGATGATGGGCCGAAACGCCTGAAACTAGTCGATGACCACAAAAAGAAGAAGCAGGCTATCACGGAAAATATCCTCCGATAATCTTTTATTTATTTAATGACTTTCCTCTTAGTATTAGCAAAAGGTATTGCGACCTAGTAAATTTATGAAATTCAATTCATGTTCTCGAGACACATATGTTGGTGTCTTCGAAATGGAAAAAAAAAGTGTTATTAGCGATTGGCCTGAATGTCAATTTGCGGGAGCGTTAACAAAATATCCAAAATAAAACTCGTTGAAAACTCAAAAAATGTATCATTCCGTTTATGACTCCCATGGGAGCGGGTAAACAAGATTTCTGCAACAACAAAAATTCCATTAAGCGAATGATGCTGGCAGTCTTTTACTGTTTTTCTGGGATTATCTTGAAAATTCCTTCAAGATATTCCTCCAGACTTAATCTATACCCATTATATAACCCTAACTTTTTACTTACATAATGTTAAGGTCCTTTACTGCTAATACATAGAATAATATCTGTTAATCAGAAGTTAATGACTTTACTGAAACATCTCTGTTTTTTTTAGTATATTTTGAAAATAGTTCCAGCGATTTTCTCTACCTACTTTAACTTTCCTATCCGCCTTCCCATCCGAAAATAAACAATCTTCGATGGTAGAAGATTGTCTATACATCTTACTCAGGTTCTATGGCATACAACTCTCCGCTAAGGAGATTATAGGCAAGGATTGGCGGGCAGGAAACTGGCTATATACTCCGATTGGCAGGCAGCCTTGAAGGCACTTTCATCACACCAAATAGCCTCAAGACTGGTATGGGATTACCTAACTGCCCTAACCGAAGTGGGTGCTCGAAATAAGTTGAGCTGCGCCTGGGTGCTGAGATATGCGGAGTTCCGTGGTATAATGGGTATGATGAAGAAGAGAAAATGGTTTGATTCAATTAATAAACTGATATGGCTGAACACTGTATAATGAAAAAGTGACACTGACAAACATGAATGGTAGAGAGGTAAAGAGTAAGGTAGATGACACATTGTGGCTGCCGAGTGAACTTTGCTATATTTCTCCTCTCTCTACCGTCGCTATATTTCGACTCCCACTCTAGTCCGAGAGAGTGGTCCTGTCATTTTTATCTCTCTCTCTCTCTCTTCTCCCCTATGAATCCCTCACTTTGGATCCTATTATACTTGGCAACGAAAGGGCGGATGCCCTAGCGAGGGAGATCTCGAAGGATGCCTTTATAGACTCCGAGCCCTTCTGCGGTTTATCCAGAAGCTAGATTCAAGCCTCTAAACAAGGATTGGATAGATGACCAGCCACTGCAATGGTAGGAAGGAACAACCAAGGCAGAAGCAGGCTAAATTCTTTATCAAATGGTATTTAATTAAATTTACCAGGGACCCACTGAGGCCATAGCCTAAGGGACATAAGGCTTATAGTGGGTCTATTAACAGAGCATTGTAGGCTGAACAGGCACATGCACCAATTACTACTTGCAGATAACACGTTATGCCGATTCTGCAAGGCCGAAGAAGAAATTCCTGTACAAATACTTTTGAGTGTTTGAGTGTTTGATGAGGATAAGGTTTCCTCAACTGGAGACAAGCAATCCCGAAGCCACGAGCTTATGAAGGAGCTACTTTCAGCTTTGCTAGGCCTGATTAAGAGGGCGAAGCTGAAGGATGTGCTATAATCTTAGGTGGTCTACAATAGAATGTAGGTCGTAATAGAAGGAGGCTCGCCCTCCTCTTTTGTCAATCTAAACTAATCTACCAGGGACCTATACACCATTATGTTCTCAATATCGAAAAAACACACCGCAAACTCCTTAGACGCCAATGAGTGCTCATCCACCCTGTCAAGTTGCATTTGTTTAATTACTTTGTTCATTCTCTGTGTCAGATAACACAATAGATACTATCCAATAATCTTAAAACGGGACTTCGGAACTTATATTTTCTGTGAAAATTCATTTTTTCAAACGAAATTTTCCCTTAAAACAAGAAGAAAACTTTTAAAATTATTTCAAATGCTATTACATGTTTTAAATTAATTGAATGTTTTGAACTAATTTATTTGTAAATTTAAATTAAAATCTCTGAAAATGTATTTCGTTAACACTTACAGTTTCTTCTCACTTTCCACAATGCTATCACAGACAGTATTTATTTCATGTAATATCTAAAAAAAAAAATATATATAAAAAAAATGAGACTTTTTCAGAACTCATTTACCAGTTAACTGAATTTAATAACTAACTTACTAACATAACCATAAATAATTAATATTTTATTTTATTTTATTTGGTTCTGTTTTTACAATAACCATTTTTATTTGTATTGAGGGTTGGATAAAGCAGCATATTGACATTAAAGACTACTATTGGCTTCTACATGGCTGCAACTGTCAATATATTGGAATATTACTAGCCCCATCCCCCTATCTTTTCAAAGTTTATGCATGTCTGTGTCTTGTATTAGCTCTACAGCCTTTTCCATTTCTTTCTTCTCTGCCGAACAGAGATAAGGTGCTCTTGAGTGCTGCAAGCTCTTTGTAGTTTTTGTTATAACTTGTCTTTGCTTCTTCTAATCTCTTCCTGGAATATAACTTGGTGAATGTAAGAATTTTTTGTTGAATTATGTAACCTACTGGAACTATCGCTGTAATTGTTAGGTTTGTATGTGTGTTATTCAAGTGTAATGTGTAGAACATTGGGAGAAATATTAAATAATATAAATTATGATTTTATAGTAAAATGAAATATATATGTTAAAATATATTTAATATTGAAATTTATTGTACTCTTAATGCTGGGATTTGTTTGAAGGTTGGATAAAAACCATAAGGAACAGTTAGGAAGGTAGAATATCTTTAGTTACAATAAAAGGAATATCACTTCCTTCCATTTTTCAATGTGGGGAGGAAAACATTTTTTGATTGGACAAGTGCTGCCCGAAATTATAAAGTTATTGTTAGTGACAAAGCTCTGGCAAACCACAATAGCCTTCGGCTGGGTTGGATGCCGGTACATAAAGGCATTCAAGGTAACGAAGAGGACGCCAGACGGGCGAAGGAGGACGCCTCACTAACGCCCATTGGTCCGGAGCCTTTCTGCGGCATCTCGTACAGAACTGCCTCTGGGACCATTGAAAAATGGCTAACACGCTAACATACCTACAATATATTGGAAAAATATTACGGGGCTGAGGCACTAAGATTTTCCTGGAGGGCCTCTCAAAGACTCGCACAAACTATATCCTCGGCAGAACAAAAGTGGAGCTAACGAGAATTACTGCCTTAGTTACAGGCATTACCTTTTAAGGAAACATCTGCATAATATGGATGTCTCTCAGCGGACCCACTTCGCTGGAAATGCGGACAAAAGGATGAAACACCGTTTCACCTTCTTGGGGAGTGCGTACTCTATTTTTGTATATGATTCCTGAAATTCGGCGTCCACAATTTGGAGCCGAAGGCGGGATCAGAAGTTTCACTCGCCTCAGCCCTGGCGTTTTTTAATGATGCAGGGTCAGCTGAGGCCTAAGTGCTGAACCTCCTTTTGGAGGCCCCGAGTTTCTAGATTAGATTAGTGACAAAGTGCTACACCCAACCAACCTTCAAACCACCCTTATTATGAAATAATTCCTCTCACATATGTTTTTATATTTTACAGAGTGATTTTGACTTATCAAAATATTATAAGACAAGATTTTATTCTATATATATATTTTTTTTTATTTACAATTATATACTTATATACTCGTTTATTTTCTCATTTTGAATTTCCTCCTAAATTCTGGTGTACATAGACTAACCTCCCACCCACCCATGAGACCCTTATGGAAATTCCTTTCTAAAATTACTTCATTCAATTACAAATATAGTTAATAATAAATTAATTATTGACATTTATCATTTTATTTTATTTAATAACTCCCTAATATATTTCATTTCAAGAGCTGTATGTTTGCGTATGTTAAAGTCAGTAATCCTGTAATCCTTATCTGTAGAACAAACATATATATATATATACTTATTTCTATGTTATTCTCTTTAATAAAATTGTATGTATACATCGTACATAAGCACATACATTAATCTTTTTTTCTCCCTAAGGATTGGCGCAGTTTCTTTAGTTGAATGTATGCACATACTTCACTATTCTTTCTATCTGCTTATACATTTTATAAAAATATATGTATAAATTCTGAGATAAGCAGATTAGTCACGTTATAGATCTACTAGTTCAAAGAAATAGTGATTAAGACATTTCTATTTAGACACATACCAATCTATGCCAAACACAAAACTATTTTGTTTTTCTTTGTTAATTGTAAATTATTTTCTATGGGTAAACGCTAAAAAAAATCAAAAAGACTGAAAAAGTAGCTACGTACCTCGTTGTAATTTCCAGTTGGTACTTCCTGAATCTAAAACAAAAAATAAGTAAATATTAAAAATCGAAAAATATTTCCTAATTCATGTTTTAGGTTTAGTTTATTATATATTACAAAAATGTAAATTGTAGGTATAGGCCGTCTAGTATACGAAGTTATTAAGAGAATGTTAAATTGGTGGCTTAGGGTTTTAAGCGAAGGACAATAGAAGATTCCCAAAATTACGTATGGATAGCTTAATAACTCTAGATCGTATTGTAGATAATAATTTTAAATATAATTAGTTTTCCCAATTGAATATTAACTTACTCCCCTTGGTGCTTGTAATAGCACCCATCCACAGCAAAGAGAATGCAATCATAGCAGAGAGAAGAGAGGCCCTCTCCTGTTTAACAGAGACTATTCTCTGACTTAGGCAGGCTAGAGTGGGAGTACCAGTGTATATAAGCCAGTGGGAATCTATCTAGAGGAATCTATCATATACAACCAAACAACTGTACACCAGTCATCGCATCGTGTTATATCTCTACTCTCACCATTCATTCTATCATTTTCATTATATAGTCCAGTGCAGTTAGTGTAAACTTGGCTACATTATATTAGTGTCAGCATATCTCGTTCATTTAATCGAACCTAATTGCTCTCCACAACAACCCCATTATAGTGTTCAAGACTTTTTTACCAGTGCAAACTGTCATAGTATATCCAAAGAAATATCAAACATATAAGAAAAAGTATGAAATCATAATGTCCCTCTCGATATAGTATCTGCTTTGAAATCCAGTTTTCATCCTTTATACAGAAAAAAAAATCTGGTGTGAAACACTCACACAACTTTCTCTTCAACTCCAGTTTTCAAAATTATAATTGACAAATTTTATAGTTAGTGTACCAAATTTAATGAAATTTGTCGGAGTTCGTTGAAAACTGAAAAAAACAGTTCAGTAAACGAGCACTTCCGGTTCACTAATTTTCTTAAAACTTGGAATTTTGGCCATCTATTTATTTCTAATTAGTTTTGGTTTGGATAGTAGAATTGTATAATCAATTAAGATAGCATTTTAGAGAAAAACATAACCCCTTTGAGAATTTTAAACAAATAACGACAAATTCTACTCTATTCTAATTAATAGTCTAGAGCCGTTTATTTATTTGTTTGTTTTTTTTAATTAAGGCGCGTCAACATCTGTGGTAATTGGTACCTGAGGTGTTTTATTCATTATACACAACACTGCCGATCACCGGAACAAATTTTTAGGAAGAGATAATCTGAGAGCAGCAGTGGTCTCGAACCCGGGACAACTGTACGGAAGTCCAATGATCTACCATTGAGTTTAATCCCATTCTCTAGGTCCGTTTTATTTCAGAACCTGTAAGTGATTTAGATCGGTTAATTGGTACCAGCCGACAGCTGGGACTAATTAAAGCCAGCTTATTCGATAAATAATCTGATTTTTCATCATATTAAGTAAATACTAAGACTTTGTCAGTTTGAGTGAACAGAAGCATCAAATTTCCTTTCGCCAATAAAAACAAGAGAAATAAATTTTAACTGGGGTTTCGAAAATTAATTTGAAATAGCTCATGTACATTTCTTATTGCAATTTTAAAAAATTCTAATTCTTGACACATTTGTTTTTTAAAGTAGGAATTTTGGAGAGGGAATTATTACTCGTTTTATTTTTTTTTTTTGGAATTATCCGTTTGTGACTATTTTATGTGGACATTGTTCCTTTCAGCCTCCAGTAAAAGTTTTAACAGCAAATTAAAGTTAAACTTAAACCGGTTTTTTCTCAAAATCGCCTATAATCGATTTTTTTTTTTCAAGAGTAAAATCTATATATCAATTTATATACTTTTTTTTTTTAGTTATTTTAATCATACTTTATTATTTTTATCTATTTCATTTATATTTTATTATTTTAATATTTGAATTGTTATTAAAATGTTATCTTTACGGTTTTTATTTAATTTATCTATAAAGTTGAAGCAACGCTAAATAAAAACAAATAAATTAAAAAAATATATTTGAATTGAAATATTTTGAAATTAGAAAAATTATTTTATAAAATCTAAACTTTCATTTTTTACAAATATTTGGAAACCCGGTTGTTTGAATAAGCGAGAATCGAAAATCAGTTTTTGCTGGTCACTCTATCATTCATTGCGAGATGCTTTTGAAGGTTCCTATTACAGGTTTTTCTGCTGATAGAATGTTGAAGACTTTTGTTTTCTAGCATTCTTACAGTGTCAGGTTACCTACTAGGGAAGATTGGCCAAGATTGACTTCGTCTGGTGTGATACCGTGTTAACAGACGGTTCAGAAGGATGGTAGGTCTGGAGCTGCGGTCTATTTTGAGACCGGAGATCATTTGGCAGTATCTTTTGGTGAATGTACCACGGTCTTCCAGACTGAAGTTTATGCTATTCTTTGTTGTGTCTTGGATGAGAGGGTACGTAACACTAACTTAAAAGGTGTTTGTATCTGCTCCGACAGCCAAGCTGCGCTCTTAGGCGCTGAGTTCATGTGCCCTCACTTCCAGGTTGGTGTTAGAATGTTCTAAAAGACTGGAAGAGCTTCCTTCTCTGAAGGATGTGCTTTTAGTCTGGGTGCCGAGTCACATGGGAATTTTTGGGAATGAAGAGGTGGATAGGTTTGCCAAATTAGGCGCCTCTCTTCCTTTCATTGGTGGGCGTGTCTTCTGGCACATGTCTGTCTGGCTTCCGGACATGAACAGCTTCACAGTATTCATCCTTATGGATGAGCTCAGTTGGTTGTCGGCAGTACAAAATGCTCATCGGGGGTCCGGACAAGGCCGGACGTTGTTGTGTTTTTCACGAAACTCTCTCAGGCATCTTAGTGGATCTCTTACTGGACATTGTGGTTTTAGGAGAGATCTCTACATAATGGAGCTCATGCCGGATCCATTTTGTAGAGTCTGTGAGACAAAGGAGGAAACAACCATCCATCTTATGAATGATTGCCTGGGTTGTGAGGCAGTTAGGTTCAGGCCTTTGGTCGGAATAGGATGTCTGTGGAAGAGCTTAGGCTATTTCCGCTTAAGGTTATTGTCCGATTTATTCGGACTGCGATGAATCTTAGATGGATTAGATCCGGGTCTGGATTTTTGTTCTAGACTCGGTTTGTAGTTTTTTTTCTTGGGGTAGCTATATGGGCCCAGTGAGGCTTTGGATAGCGTAGGGTTTGGTCCCTCCCCACAGACACATAATAACAATAATAAAACCCTATTCACAATCGACCTCCTTGGCCACAGATCATCCTGAATAATAGGCGTCTCTATATTATATCAATTGGCCACATCTTCCAATCTAAGTTAGTGTTCTCTATTATTCATAATGAATCAAATTTCCTGAAAATGTATCAAATAGAACTAATAGGCATTTAATTAGCAAGTATAGTATGCGTAATTCAAAGAAAATCGTTGGAATTGTTTTCGAGAAATCGGGAAAAACTGAAAAAAAAACATTTTTAAAGTCATACTTGCGGTTGTTGGATTTTGATCGAAACTTTCGTATCAGATGCGGCGAAATACGGAATACTATCATTTCAGCTAACAAGTTCCAGCTTTTTTCTTTTCAATTTTGTGAGACTTTTCCTTCGTGTACACATCCACTCACACATATATACAGGGTGTCCCAAGGTATATGGATAACGACTTTTGCTCGGAAACTAAGATAGCTAGAAAAAACTGAAAAATACGTGTCCCCGTAGTTTTTTGTTAGAAAACCAAATTTAATTTGCAAATTTGTTTTGGTGCTTCCAGAAGCAACATACAGGCACCAACTTCATTTTTTCAAATGGGGAGGTGTGGTTTTTATTTAAGAAATAGATTCCTCTATTTTTTGTAAGAAAAATTTACTTGAACGGTTTTTTTCTGTGAGCGATATTTTACAAGTTATGAATGAAAACATGATTCCTATAAGAAATTTCAAAATGATATTATAACGGTTTTTTGATTGAATAAGAAGAAAAGTACTATTTATTATTAAATTTTACTCCTTATTAATTCTTCTTGCTCGCACTGGCCCCCACCATTAGAGATGTATTTCTTTGGTCATAGGTACATTGGCAGGAAAAAGCATGTGTATGCATCTGTAATGGTGGGGGCCGTTTCGAGCAAGATCTACAATTAATGAGGAGTAAAATTTATAATAAAATAGTACTGTTCTTCTTATTCAATCAAAAAACCCGTATAATCATTTTGAAATTCTTATAGGAATCACGATTTCATTTATATCGCTCACAGAAAAAACCGTTCTAGTAAATTTTTTTTACAAAAAATAGTGGAATCTATTTCTTAAATAAAAACCACACCTCCCCATTTGAAAAAAATGAAGTTGGTGCCTGTAACTCGCTTCTGGAAGCACCAAAACAAATTTGCAAATTAAATTTGGTTTTCTAACAAAAAAACTACGGGGACACGTATTTTTTATTTTTTTTTCTAGCTATCTTAGTTTCCTAGAAAAAGTCATTATCCATATACCTTGGGACACCCTGTATGTATAAATATATATAAAATAAAGACCATTCGCTAAAAACAATTTTTTTTTCATACTCAGGGGACCTCAGAAAAAAAACCATATATTTCTGGTGAAAAAAGTAAATAATACCGGATGACCGGAAGTGAGTTTTTTTACCGAAAAGTATTTTTCAGTTTTCTGCTATTTTCTCTAAAATGGCTATAACGATTTTCTTTATACTAATATGTAAACTACACATATAAGAGCTACAACTTTTATTTGAAACATTTCTCCAGGTAAACTCATTTGTAGCGGGCTTTTGGGGTAAAGTGTAGGGTTATTTTTTCTAAAAAAAAATCTAAAATGCTATCTTCGTTGATTATATAATTATTCTACCATTTAAACAAAATTAATTAGAAATTATTAATAGATTGCCAAAACCGCGAGTTTCAAAATTGTTTGACAAGATCGTAATACTTCATCTTATCAGGGATATATGTATGAGAGAGTAAACAATTTTAATTTGATTCATACCAGAATTTTTTCCTTTTTTTCGATCAAAAAATGTTGGCGTTAATATTAAAAGAAAATTAATAATTAAAAAAAAAAAAAAGTTAAAAATTAATTTGTATAATTTAAATACAATTCTTACCTCTTCATTAATTAATTCTTTTAAACTTTCACATAGTTTAGGGGTATGTACTATTTTTTTTGTTCTATTTTCACGCAATTCTTTAAGCCATTTCGTTTTCAAATCATGATAAGCTTTTTCATCTTCTGTACATTCATCGTAAGTTTTTCGAAATTCTGGTGGAAGATTCTAAAAAAATAATTTTTGTTTATATTTAATAAAGAAAATAAAACATAAAAATAAATAAATAAATAAATCAAAAAAATTATTTATTATAAAATAAACCTTTGAATACTTTATTATTTAACCTACCTCATAGTTAAGGCCAAGTGAATAAAGTTCATCTATTGGTTCTCCCTTTAAATAAAATAATCAAACTACATTTAAATTTATTATATGACAAATATTAAATTCTAGAGAGAAAATGAAACATTGTAATAATTATAAAACAAAGTTTATATAGTACAGTGGTGTAATCATATCTGTGTAACGTGTAAAAGGGGAAAACTGTTGGTAAATTATTTATCACAATTAGATGACGAGTTTAAAATGTACAGAATGCTGGACTGCATAATTTACATGTTTGGTTTGTATGTATATAAATTTACATAGCAAATAGTAATATTAAATATGTATTTGTACGACATAAAAGCTTATCTATGGATACTAATAAATAATATAAATTTATTAATTTAATTTCACTTATACTATAATTTTATTATTAATAATTACTTTAAATAAAAAAATCTATTATCAAATACGCACATATCTTTCTTTTATTCCAATTTTGAACACCAATTTTCTAATTTTATTTTAAACTCGGAATTCCTAAGAAAACCCACCAAATGTTGGCGTTATGTCACCAGTTTTATAATTACTGGATACCTCGCATTCAACACCGATAAAACTCAGATTTTAAGAAATATCCAATAAAAACTCTAGACATGTACATTGAAAATGAATTTTTACTTTCTTTTACTCCTAGTAAGAGGAATTATTGTAATCCTATCAAATTGTCGATATCGAGTTTTCACCGGAAATATCCGTTTGAGGACCACTGAGTCCAAAAAAGTGGTTTCTAGCAAATGGTCTGTGTGCGTGTATATATATATATATATATATGAACAGCATAGCTCAAAAACGAAAAGCCGTAGAATGTTGAAACTTGATATTACGTTTAGGTATCACCATGAGATCTGACAGTACGTTATCTGTCAAAATTCCTCAACCGGAAGTACCATTTTACATGTTTTTTTTTTTTTACTTTTTTGCATTTTTCTCGAAAATGGCTCCGACAATTTTCTTCAAACTTGATATTATATCAACTACACATACAAAGAGCTACAACTTTTATTTGAAATGTTTTTCTGGGAAAATTCATTTAAGGGGAGTTATTGGGGAGGGGTGAGCTTTGGTTTTCATCTAAAGTGCTATTTCAGTTTATCAAACAATTCTATCATCTAAATAATGTTAATTAGAATTGAATATGTTGTTGAAATTGCAAGTTTCAAAAAAAAAAAGCGGATAACCGAAAGTGCGTTTACATTACCACTTTACTAAATGATTTTTTTTTTATTTTCGCGATTTTCTCAAAAATGACTCAGACGAGTTTCTTGAAACTTCGTATATATACTAAACATACAAAGATCTACAACTTTTATTTAAAACATTTTTTGGAAAAATTCATTTAAAGGCACTTTTGGAGGAGGGTGTGGGGTTATGTTTTTTTTCCCCCCCAAAGTGCTACCATAGTTAATTATACAATTCTCTCATCCAAGCAGTATTAATTAGAAATAAATAGATGGCCAAAAATTCCGAGTTTCAAGAAAATTAGTAAACCGGAAGTGCGCTTTTACTGGACTGGTTTTTTTTCAGTTTGCGATGAATTTCATTTAATTTGGTACACAAACTATAAAATTTGTCAATTAGATATAATTTTGAGAACTGGAGTAAGAGAAAGTTGTGTGAGTGTTTCACACCAGATTTTTTTTTTTTTTTTTTCTTCAGCTTCATATTTTACTCATTTGTTCTAACAAATTAAATGTAGATGTGGTTGCTGGGGGGGCATGTACCTATTCAGGCAGATTATGGAAGTCTCTAAATACATTGCAGTCCAGCTAACAGTGCCAACAACATTGATTGAACTAACCAAATAACTTTCAAAATTTTCTAATGCCAAAAATTTTTCATATTAAAGTGATATATTTATTATATGCAATTATCAAACCAAGTTTATAGAAAAATCATTTATAGAAAATTCCAAAATACACCAAATCTTTTCCTGTAAAGTCACACTTCCGGTTAACAGATTTTCTTCAAATTTGGTATTATAACAATGGTACTTACGTATAATAATATTATATTGGTGGTAAAACTATACTTTGTAAACTTTAAAGGAAAACATAACGCACCTATTTCCTCAGAACACGGAAAATGTTTTAAATAAAAGTCATATGTATATTTATGTGTGCGGGCAGTATTACGATATTTACAGAAAATCACGAAAAAATTGAAGAAAAATAACATTTAGTTTGGCCCAACTTCCGGTTGCTGGATTTGTCCCGAAACCTTCTACTGCTTCCAAGATTATACTTCCTTCTATTTTTCGTTTTTGAGATATTTTGTTCACACACACACACACACACCATTTCGTTAAAACTTTTTTTCAAATTCAAATGATTTCAAAAGCATATATGTCCGGTAAAAACTCAATTTGGAAAATTTGTATTGACCGCATTACTTCCACTGTTAATTGTAATAAAAAATAAATAAAAAAAATCTGGTGTGAAACCCTCACATAACTTTCTCTAACTCCATTTTTCAAAATTATAATTGACAAATTTTATAGTTTGTGCGACAAATTTGATGAAAACCGCACTTCCGGTTTACTAATTTTCTTGAAACACGGAATTTTAGCCATCTATTTATTTCTAATTAATTTTCTTTGGATGATAGAAATTGTATAATCAACTATGGATAGCACTTTAGAAAAAAAACATAACCCCACCCATCCTCCAAAAGTGCATTTAAATGAATTTTCCCAGAGAAATGTTTTTAAATAAAAGTTGTAGATCATTGTATGTTTAATTTATATTAGAAGTTTCAAGAAAATCGTCTGTGCTATTTTTGAGAAAATCGCAAAAAAGTGAAAAAAATCATTTAGTAAAGTGATAATGTAAACGCACTTCCGGTTATCCGATTTTTTTTTTTGGAACTCGGAATTTCAACAACATATTCATCAACATTATTTAGATGATAGAATTCTTTAATAAACTGAAATAGCACTTTAGATAAAAACCTAACCCTGCACCCCTCCCCAAAAGTGCCCTTAAATGAATTTTTTTAGAGAAATGTTACAAATAAAAATTGTAGCACATTGTATATGTAGGTGATGTACAAAGTTTGAAGAAAATCGTTGGAGCCATTTTTGAGCAAATTGCTAAAAAGGAAAAAAACGATAAGTAATGTGGAACTTCCGGTTGAGGAATTTTGACAGATAACGTACTGTCACAGATCCCATGGTGATACCTAAACAAAATATCAAGTTTCAACTTTCTAAGGGTTTTCGTTTTTGAACTATGCTGTTCACATACATACATACATACACACACACACACACACACACACACACACAGACCATTAACTAAAAACCACTTTTTACTTTCTCTTACCCCTAGTTCCTTTCTCTTACTCCCTAGTTTTCTTGGAAAATTTTCTGGGAAACAGCTCCAATGATTTTCTTTAAACTAGGAATGTGAACCACAGATATATATATAACAGCTACAACTTTTATTTGAAACATTTCTCCTGGTGAAGTCATGTAAGAGGGCTTTTCGGGGGAGGGGTGGGGTTATGATTCTCTCTAAAGTGCTACCATAGTTGATTATACAATTCTATCATCCAAACATAATTAATTAGAAATAAATAGATGGCCAAAATTCCGAATTTCAAGAAAATTAGTAAACCGGAACTGAGGTTTTACTGAACATTTTTTTTTTTCAGTTTTTGACGAACTCCAACGAATTTGATCAAATTTGGTATACAAACTATAAAATTTGTCAATTACAATTTTGAGAAGTGAAGTAAGAGAAAGTTGTGTGAGTGGATCACACCATTTTTTTTACTTTCTCTTACTCCTAGTTAAGAGGAAGTATTGTAATCGTGTCAAATTTTCGATATCGAGTTTTCACCGGAAACATCCGTTTTTAGGCCTCCTGAGTCCAAAAAATCTGGTGTGAAACACTCACACAACTTTCTCTTACTCCAGTTCTCCAAATTATAATTGACAGCTTTTATAGTTTGTTACCAAATTTAATGAGATTTGTCGAAAACTGAAAAAACTGTTCAGTAAAAGCGCACTTCCGGTTTTCTAATTTTCTTGAAACTCGGAATTTTGGCCATGTATTTATTTCTAATTAATTCTGTTTGGATGATAGAATTGTATAATCAACTGTGATAGCACTTTAGAGAAAAATATAATCCCACCTCTCCCCTAAAAGTGCCCTTAAATGAATTTTTCCAGAGAAATGTTACAAATAAAAGTTGTAGATCTTTGCATGTTTAGTTTATATACGAATGTTTAATCGTTGATACTAATAGGAATCTCAAGTTTAAATTTCCTACGGTTTCGAGGATATTAAAGAAATGCGTTCCCATAAACATACTACCTACATACATAATACATACACACATACACACATACCACACACACACCCCAACCCCACACACACACACAAAGACCATTTACTAGAAACCACTTTTGGGACTTCCATGGGACCTCAAAAACGGATATGTTCAGGTGAAAATTTGATATCGAAAATTTGACATGATTACAATACTTCCTCTTACTAGGGAGTAAGAGAAAGGAACTAGGGGTAAGAGAAAGTAAAAAGTGGTTTTTAGTTAATGGTCTGTGTGTGTGTGTGTGTGTGTGTGTGTGTGTATGTATGTATGTATGTGAACAGCATAGTTCAAAAACGAAAACCCTTAGAAAGTTGAAACTTGATATTTTGTTTAGGTATCACCATGGGATCTGTGACAGTACGTTATCTGTCAAAATTCCTCAACCGGAAGTTCCACATTACTTATCGTTTTTTTCCTTTTTAGCAATTTGCTCAAAAATGGCTCCAACGATTTTCTTCAAACTTTGTACATCACCTACATATACAATGTGCTACAATTTTTATTTGTAACATTTCTCTAAAAAAATTCATTTAAGGGCACTTTTGGGGAGGGGTGCAGGGTTAGGTTTTTATCTAAAGTGCTATTTCAGTTTATTAAAGAATTCTATCATCTAAAATAATGTTGATGAATTATGTTGTTGAAAATTCCGACGTTCCAAAAAACAAAATCGGATAACCGGAAGTGCGTTTACATTACCACTTTACTAAATGATTTTTTTCATTTTTTTGCGATTTTCTCAAAAATGGCTCGGACGATTTTCTTGACACTTCCTATATATAAACTAAGCACACAATGATCTACAACTTTTATTTAAAACATTTCTCTGGGAAATTCATTTAAGGGCACTTTTGAAGGAGGGATGTGATTATGTTTTTCTCTAAAGTGCTATAATAGTTGATTTATACAATTCTATCATCCAAACAATATTAATTAGAAATAAATAGA
>JAAEAF010014824.1:0-80959 GCA_011037195.1 Triatoma infestans | reverse complement strand
GAAAGCAATTATGTCGGCATATCGTGACGGGCCGTCATCGTCTATTCCATAGACCTTCTCAAAACAGATTCTTTCAACTCTCTTTCCCTTCAACGGTACCGTGATGGCATGCTTCACCCTATGATGGTGCCTTGCCACCTGGAAGCATGTCACGACGACAGTTTCCCAGCACATAGGCAGGTGTTTCGTTTTCTATATCGCATCTGTGGCAGAGGGGCCCCAACTTCTTCTGCTGACTGGCCGGTAACTCACCACACGGAACGGAGCGTAGATAATAACTATAACACTGAAGCCACCAAACATGTCATAAACATTATAAGTTTGAAGAAAAATTGTGATTTACAATTATGTAACTTGCAGTCAGAGAAACAGTTATAACTAAGGATTTTTCTCAGGAGGTTTATGTGCGATTATGGACCAGTCGCTACTGACTGGGTGTAGGTTGACTTTAGTTTTTTCTATTAAGTACCATATCATTAAATATTAAGGAGAATTAGTTCCATAGATTTTCCAAGATTTGAAGAAAATCATTTATTTATATTTTAACTAATAATTTATAATATACCTTTAATTATTTAATTAGTAAAACTGTACTATATGCTGTAGTCGTTTAGAAGAATGTCTGAGAATATCGCTTCTCCGGAATTCTCAAAATATTAACTTTCACAGAAAATATTTCAAAATAAACAGTGATAGGATTATAAATACGCAAATAATATGCGATATTACAATACAGAATATGTTTAATAAGATTAGTTTTTATTTACACTCAAAATATATGGACCAGCTCACACAGTGAGCTTTACACATAGTGGTAAACAGAAAAAGAAAAATTAGATATCTTGATAAAGTCGGGGGTTTCAGTCTTCTTGATGAACTAGGCTCGCCTATGTGGTAGTGTGATGTTGTTGGTAATGTGTTAAGTGTTAAGAAGAAGCTGTCTGTTAATTTGGTTATGATCGTAATGAGTAAGTCTGCAATATTGAGTTTTCTGTGTATTTCGGTATTCCTGATAAACCAGGGTTACTTTTAGTGTTGTTCAAGTAATTTTTGTTTTGAAATGTCTGTAATCGTTTCGTTAATTTGTTGCACGCTGTGATCCAGACTGGGCAGACATATGTCAGGAGAGATCTGAGAAACGTTTTGTCGAGTAGTGTCTTGCAAGAGTGTTTGAGTGGTGTGTTTCTGTTAATGAGTGGATAGAGCTGTTTCAGTTGGGTGTATGCTTGTTGTAGTTTAGTGTTAACGTGCTGTGCCCAGGTGAGTCTTGTGTCCAGGATCATGCCGAGATAGCGCAAGTAAGATTAGTAATTAGTAAAGATTAGGTTTAAGTTTGCTACCTTATGCAGAAAATATACTGGGAATCTACCCGGCTGGCTTCAGAAAAAACAAATCAACAATAGACCAAATTTTCGCTCTCCGCACAATTCTAGGAAAAGCTAGAGAACATAAAATCCCGACGCACCATCTCTTTATAGATTTTGAAGCAGCCTACGATAGTGTTCTCAGACCAGCATTATATGATAGCTTGATTGAGATGGGTGTGCCCCTTAAACTTATACGACTCATAAAGATGACTTTGCAGGATGTGCAATGTGTGGTGCGTGCTCAGGGTCAGCTCTCTGAGCAGTTTCATACTGAAAGAGGAGTCCGACAAGGCGACGGTCTAGCATGTCTCCTATTCAATCTTGCTCTGGACGGAGCAGTGCGCAGAGCAAAAATCCAGCTTGAAGGCACTGTTTTTAATAAAAGCGTTCAACTACATGCGTACGCAGATGATATAGATCTGATAGGTAGATCTCTCAGTGCGGTCAAAGAAGCATTCATAAGTCTGGAGAAAGCTGCTCGTGATATAGGACTGAGAGTAAACGAAAGAAAGACAAAATATATGTGCACCGAGACTGAGCTAGTCAATCAATTACAGTAGCAGGACATACTTTTGAGGGAGTGGATAGCTTTGTGTATCTTGGAAGTCAGGTTGACCGCAACAATAACATGCAGTCCGAAATAAGAAGAAGAATTGTTGCGGCTAATAGGTGTTTTTTGGGGTATACAAATATATGAGTACTAGGCTCGTCTCACGCATATCCAAGATAAGGATATACAAGACACTTATCCGCCCTGTGCTGACCTATGCCTCGGAATGCTGGACACTTGCCAAAAGTGATGAGCAAAGCTTACTAAGGTTTGAGAGAAAGATTCTCAGAAAGATCTTCGGGCCTGTAAAAGAGGGAGAATCCTGGAGATTGCGGACAAATCGGGAGCTAAGCCTGCTGTACAATGAGATAAACTTAGTCCGATTTATTAAGATTAGCAGGCTTAGATGGGCTGGCCATGTCGTCAGAATGGGAGAAAGGCGAAATTCCTAAAAAAGTGCTAGAGGCACCGGTGTATGATAAGAGAAGAGTAGGCAGGCCTAAAATGAGATGGGTGGATGGTGTGGCTGAGGATGCGAGGTCCCTGTTGGGAGTGAGAAATTGGAAATCGGCAGCGCAAAATAGAGAGGACTGGCGCACAATGTTGAAGGAGGCCGAGACCCACATTGGGTTGTAGCGCCAACAAAGAAGAAGAAGAAGAAGGTTTAAGTTTGAAGAAAATCTTCAAAAGCGGCTTTTAAGAAAATGACGGAAATGGCTATGCAGGGAAAGTACATTTCGGTTGCTGAATTTTGATGAAAACTTTTTCATCTAAAGGGAATATTTAATTTGAAACATTAGCGATTTTCTGTTATTGAAGTCATTTGTACATAACTTACAAAATACATACACGCAGACCAATCACTGAAAAACAAGTTTTTACTTTATCTTTTTTACCATAATCAGGGGAATTCAAAATATGTAGTTGAATTTTTTCCTATTAAAGTAGTGAGCAAAAGTGTTGTTTCGATTTTAGTTTAGATTTTAAAAGCTTTGTTTTTATATTTAAATTTACATATTTATTTTTGTTAACCAACGCAAAAACAAATTTAAGTTTTTTTTCCGTAAAACGATCACTATATAAATGTTATTAGTGAATCATATTAGATATGCTAATAACGGTTTTAGTAGAGAACATCCAATTAGTTAGTCAAAGCAGGTACTGTTTGATATCCTTATATGACACGCGCCATATTGCACTCCTGCCATAACTACCAACAACAGGACCACACTACTAAATCCTTTGGGAAAAACGTTATCACCACGTTCATGTCCCGGTCACGTTCTATCAACAATAAACTCCTTTATCAAATATTCTCAATTGGTTTTCACATGTACGACGACAACTGTGGACTGGACATTGAGTGCGTTTCATAAAACAGACATTGAGGTATTGTATCCATTAAAGGTAATGAAATATATATACATAGTTTGAATAGTAAATTAATAACATTAATAATAATCAAATTTGGTTACCAAACAAGTTTTATTTATAATGACATTAAACTTTATGAGGTAAACTTGATATGAATGATTATCATTATTTTAGAAAATTCAATTTTTTTTATTGTTAAATGAAGTGGAATGTTGTTGACATAGAGAAGCTATTTTTATTTATTATCCATGGTCCGCTAGCTCGTGTTAACGGGATGAATATGAAGATTGTAATGATTTCTTCCCTAGATCTCTCGCTTTATCTAAATGAGTTTTTTTCAGTCACTGCAATTACAGGTTCTCATAAATCTTGCGACTTCTTTATTGAAATTATAAAACTATTGGTTCTTTCTCTATTGGCTTTATCTTCTACATAATTCATTGATCTCGATTTCGTTTAATATAACGAAATTTAGATTATAGTCTTGGAATTTTCTTTATAAATAAGTAGTTTCTGACATTTTTTTTTTTTTTTAAAAAAACATTTTCAATTAGAAATACATATTTTTTGTTATTTATGAAAAACTGTAATGGAACATCATTTCATTATTCCACTAAATTCAGTGGCGCTAAAGTTGTAAATTTAATCCTAGAGATTATTATAAGTGATTTTTAAAAGCTTTCGAGATTAAAAAAAAAACGACGGTGTTACAACCTTTCTATTAAACAAATTTTAAGGTAATAATATTTAAATAAATTATAAGTTCTTAAACATTTGTTGTACAAACAAAGTATTCGGCTTGAAAGAGATATAACCGTAAAGGGATCCAAAGCAAATATTGACACACACAAATATTGACAATCTCACTCGCTACTTAGGCCGGACTAGAGTGGGAGACTCTGTATATAATACAGCTGCGCTAGCCCTACAAGGGACAGTCTTACAATAGTTTTAGAACAGTTAACCACGAGTCAGCAACCAACTACTACCCTTCTCTTCATTCACTCTAAATCTCTCGCCACCAAATTTCTCTTATACGTGTAAAGTCGTGGCAGTTTGTGTTACTTCTTGATTATACAGTGATCAGCATTATTACCAGTTTATTCATCTCTTAAACTTAATTCTCTCCTCATACCCATTATGTAGCCATCTTGGTAATAAAATTACATTCCGTGCATTAATAGTTCGATATGAAGTCAGCTATTTCCTTCGACCTCCCGTAAATATTTCTCCATTTGTTAGTGAATTGTGTGGATGTCTATTCTCCGTTCTAAAAGTATATTATCTCTTTATTCTAAAGATAGTGTCTCTAATCAAACCGGCCTAATCAGACATTTACACAAGTTAATATTAAGAGTTGATTCATAAACTATTTCCGGTTTTAATTGTAATCGTCCTCGCCATTAGTGGGTGCTTCGTAGATCGAAGGCCTTCTTTTGTTAAAAAAAGTATTAAAAGGGTCTAGGGAAATTTAATTTGCAGACAGTGTTTTCTGCAATATTTAGGCCTAATATTTTCATGTAGAAGTATGGTCTTTATAATTAAGTATCTAATGTTTTGTGCTTAGTTTTGCAATTTTTGTGCAAGCGTGTGATATTTTTGGCAGTAAAGTCTCTACGTTGGTTTTTGCCAAAATTCAAGAAATTATGCTGGGGTTGTTTCCACAATTGACTATCCTTTTTCTTGCAACTACTTCAGTTTTGAGAAGTGTGCTTTATTTCGCAAAGTATTTTTTTGAAAATATTTCTTACCATTGAAATGGTAATTCGAGTGCTGTTGTTTAGTTGTAGTGGTAGCTTGTGTAGCACGAGCGGTTTAGTAAAAGGGCTTGTGTTTGTAAGTTTTACGAGAGAGAAGTAATAAGAGTAATTAAGAAAACACTGGTAGATTAAATTAAATATATTCTTTAATTTATTAAATATATATTTAATTTTATTTAAATGCTATTCAATAACACAGCAATATGCTTATTAATTATACTGAAATTAGTTGGAATAAACTCTAACTTATATCTGGCACTGATTCCTGAAGTGTTCTGCTTCGGTGTCTGTTTCAGACAGTCTTGAAAGAATGTCTTCTAATTATTATTTCAAATCTTCCCCTGTGAGAAGAAGGGGTAGACCATGCTATCAAGTTCATGAACTTTAAAAGACAATAGTGGTCTTCTACCTGAATAGTCCTTTTGCAAGGGAATGTCACATTTTCTTCAAAATTTTGATTATTTCCAATTAAATATATTTTTATATTTCTGGTGTCCATCACACCATTCTCACGTTATTCTGCCATTTTGACTTCCCATTAGCTGAAAATATATCTGTTATAGAAAATCTGTAATTATATGTTTTTATTTCTTAAATTCATTAATATATCAAATATTGACATTGATATTGATATTGAAATATTGATATTGATATTAAAAACACTGAATTAGAAATAAATAAAAAAACCTATAGCGCAAAGCCCATGAATGGCCAAGGCTTGCCACTTGGCGATTTGAACAGAGAGCGTGTGGTAAGCACGCCGCAGTTCCCACGTCGTTTAATTCCGGCCTTCGCTACCTAGGGCGCCACTAACTGTAGCTTCCCACTTTTCACGATGCTGGGTCAACACCGACTTTGCCTTCACAGGAATGGAACCCTGAATTCCCGCACGAAAGGTGAGTGCGCTAGCCACTAGATCAACGCGTGAGAACAATATTGACAAAAGCACTAATTTAATTCGCTTATTACCATGATTTAGTGGTATGTAATATAAATAGACAGGCTGAGAGGATCTTTGTAATCTGCGTGTTGGAAACTCATATTCTGAAATACGTAAATTCATGCGATTCTTCAATTGATATCCTGGTTAAGTACTACACCGGTTGCAAAGCAATATTACCGGTCAAATGCTTCACTGAAAGTGACATTTTAGCGGAGAATATGTTTTCTTCAATTTCTCGCGAATTTGTTTGAACTTATGTTTTAACACATTATCCAACATTACTTTTAAGAAAATAAATTTTCTTGAAAAAATTGCTTTTAAATTTTTTGAGCATGCGCTAAGTTCGACCTCCTCACTGTAAGGCACCATTTCAATACACTACAAATCTAACTCCTGCGAACTTTAGAAAGGGAATTAGATATGTTATAAGAATTCCAAATTTGATGAAAATTTTGTCCTCTAAGATGTTGAGAACGCAGGAAGAAAATGTTGTGTCAATGATTCACACTAGATTTTGTCAAAAAAAAAAACACTGTAAAAGTTGCTCTTCTAAAGGAATGTATTAGGTTCTGTAGGAGCAAATATGTTGGAAAGTGAAAACGAGATAGACAACTTTAATACCCAGTTCTGTCTGTCCTTCTCGATTTTCCAATTCTTGTGGTTTAAACCTTTCCCCAAGCCTCTTCTAGTAATCGTGTTCGATTTTTTAGCCACCACCTCTTTCTTCTTCCAGTATTTTCTACAGGTGTTCCTTTAGGAAATCTTCCATTAGAAGTTTTTTTTTTTTTCCTTTTTCTTTTTATTCTTTTTAATCATCTTTTTCTCTCTTATTTTCTTTTATCCTCTTCTCTCAGTCATCAAGAAGACAGATCTTTATAGAGATGTTCTCATATTTCAAGTTCATTCTTTTATAAATATTTGAAGGAAAATTACCAGTTTGTTCATTTGTTCTACTTTCGAATTTTCCCTTTGATTATTTATTCTTGTGATGTTTCCCAATTTAAAGATATTGGTTTTTTATTTCTTACTTTTTAACAAATTATTTTTTGTCGTTTTTTATTTGATTAGTCAACGTATTTCACTCTTTCCTAAAAATATTGTAGTGACTTTCTTGAAAATTTGATTTTGTCAGTAAATATTCTCTTTCTAATGGCTAAAAGATCATGGAGTAGAAGTAGAAAAATATAATGGAGTTGATGAGGAGAGAAATTGGGATTGATTAATCAGACAAGATATGAAGACACTGTTATAATATAACTATAAGCTTACACAAACTGCACTGGACTTGTACTGATTTTTATAGAATAAAAGGTGGAGAGATATGACACGATGCGATGTATGGTTGAATCTGATAGATTGATAGATGGATGTCCCGATCTGTTACTGGCTTATATACAGATTCCCCACTCTAGCCTGCTCAAGTGTGAGAAAGTACCTGAGAGAGTTTGTTTTCTCTCGGTCGGGCTTGTGTGTTTTCTCTCTTGCCATTACATCATCCCCTCAATGGAGTTGATAAGGAGAGAAATTGGGATTGATTAATCAGACAAGATATGAAGACACTGTTATAATACAACTATAAGCTTACACAAACTGCACTGGACTTGTAATGATTTTATAGAATAAAAAGTGGAGAGATATGAAACGATGATATGACACGATGCGATATATGGTTGCATCTGATAGATTGATAGATGGATGTCCCGATCTGTTACTGGCTGATATACAGGTTCCCCACTCTAGCCTGCTTAAGTGAGAGAGTACCTGAGAGTGTTTGTTTTCTTTCGGTCGGGCGAAATTGTGTTTTTTCTCTCCTGCCGTTACAAAAAGGATGAAACTTTTGGCCTTCAAGGATTCTTAATGGTGTCTTATTTCTGTCCTAAGGATGGATTCAGCTTTAAAAAGCTGAAATCAAACCTATATAACAAAAAAAAAAAAAACCAAGACCATGAAGCCTTTGTATCCACTCGTACAATTAGCCGAAGAGAAAGAAATGGTTATCTATCTATGCCAATCAGCCTATCAGCTGTTTAAAAAACTTAAAATCCACAAAATGCACAATCTCTCTCTGAAAATTCAGGATCAGAAATCAGGTTGCATCGATTGCGCAAAATATTTGGGATTTGTTCTGGTTAATAGGTTGACCTGGAAAAGGCAAATTGAAAAGGCAATAATTCAGGGAGAATCCAGGTTAAGGCTTCCTAAAAAGGCTATTGCCAGCAGTGAAAGAAGATAAGTCCAGCCGTAGAATATGGTTATGAGGTCTTGATTCGGCCTCAGAAACTACAGTTTATGAAACTAGAACGAGTGCAGAACGTAGGCTGCGAAATCTACACCAATAACAGCCATGGAACTCCATAGTAACATCGATCCACTCAAGATTAAATAAGTAAGGAGCACCACCCTCACGTAAGAACAGCTAAGAAGAGTAGATCCGAATTATGGGAAACATTATAAGCCCAACGAAGAGCGCCGTAAAACCATCTTCGATTTGAAGTTTACGATACCTACTAGGATTGAGTATTGAGAAGAGTCAGTGTTTCTCCATTACAAGAGACAATGAAACTTTCCTTTCTGTTCCTATTCTTGATCACCCCAATTATAAAGGGATTGCACCAATGAATTAGAACAAAAAGCAGCTGCCCTTGCTACAGTCGTCGAGCGTTATCCATCCCCCTCAATTGCTCCACATTCAATACCGAAGGATCTACTTCGGGCGCTAGCAAAAATGGCAGAGCGGGTGTTTAGGCGGGGATTTTCCAGTTATCCGTGGCGGTGGGAAGATATGCGAATAGTTTTGACGATGAACACGCTGCCAATGGTCTTGTACTTGGAGAAGTAAAGGAACTGAGTAACGACGAAAAAGTCATCTTCAGTGATGTCAAGGTGCTTTACTGCACGCCCCACAAATAGTACATACCGGCCGTTGAAGCTGAAATCCTTGAATAGTCGGGTAAAATTTGTGAAACTTCAATAGATCCCTGTCAATTGTGGAAACGCGATGGCGGATATGTTGATAAAGCAGGGAGCACTGAAGGTGCAACCTAATTCCTCATCCTTTACGCTACAGCGAAAAGAAATATGTAAGCAGAAGAGAACAAGAAGTTTTGAGCTCGATCGAGGATTAATCATAGAAGGGGTCAAGATAAGAAAAAGATAAAATTTCAGGAGATTTTTTTGTTGCCGTTAGTTATAATATAAAACAAGAATTAGTTTGGCTTCACGACCAATTAGGGTAAAAATCAATAAACCAAAAAAATATAACCTTTTTTTTAATTGTTTTTTAATAATAATTAACACGTTCGACGTTTCGACAAACTTTGTTTGTCTTCTTCAGGAACAAACAAAACAAAAATAAATAAAGAGTTATAAACATAAAAAATTATAAAATAAACCACACACCACAAAAAAACAAAATTCATTGTGAGATTACAGTAGAAATGTTAAGTCTGTACATTTTTTTTTTGTTGTGGTTTATTTAATTTTTTATGTTTATACTCTTTATTAATTTTTGTTTTGTATTTTCCTGAAAAGGACAAACAAAGTTTGTCGAACGTCGGAACGTGTTAATTATTATTAAAAAACAATTAAAAAAAAAAAAAAAAGTTATATTTTTTTTGGTTTATTGATTTTTACCCTAAATTGGTCGTGAAGCCAACTAATTCTTGTTTTCATAAGATAAAATTTCTTTGAACTTGCCCCGCTCTGTAGGTTTGGTTTATTTCAGGGTAGTAATAGGGCATGATTATCTACGACAACCGCATTGGTGTGGTGAACTCGCCATCGTTACAGGCTGAATTTAAATAAAAACACGTTATAAAAAGCAATTATATTTAAAGTAAGAAAAGCTTAAAGTAAGAATGTGATAAATGCATTTTAATTATATAGGTAAAGTCGTTCTTTTATCGTCTCCTACAACCTATGTCTATTAGGCTTTCCCAGCAGTCACAGTCTTGCAGCTATTTTCTAATTATAGTTCTCTTAATATGCCCCTAGGTATCTTGGTTACGCCATCTGCTGAGTGCAGTCTGTTAACCTTATAAATATGCCAGCTCGCATTCCAGAATTCTCTTTATTATACAACTCTCTTCTGCCCTTATTAAAGGGCCTTTCCAGCACTCAATATATCATCAGCTTACATTAGATTATATCAGTTACATAACATCTGATATCTGTCCATTTAATATATCTTCTTTCTTTTAATATATCCACTTCCTCGTTTACCTAAAACTTAAACGAAAATTTGGCGCAATAATCCTTAGGAGTAAAAATATGGGGAATGATTTATGTATGCTGCGGTACTTAACACCTCAGTTAGTACTGACTTTCGCTATCAGATCCGCTATTAAATTTAACTCCCCCAATTTTTCTCAAAATACTGGGTTAACACTTATGGAAATCAAAGTCTGAATTTTCGCATCAAAAAGGAGCCAATAGACTGACTATGTGTTTGGGTCTTTCTTCCTAGTTGACTATCGAGATAAATGCAGTAGTTTATAATATCAGCTGAAAGCAGATCCTTCATTTGACTGCTTGCATTTCTATTGTTAATGATCTTATGTTGAGTAATTTTATTTGTTTTTTTCCCTCCTTTGTTCAGAAATTGTACAATCTAGCTCCGTTCTGTTATTATTTATTATTGAGATAGCTAAATAGGAACAGAATAGTCTTGGATAATTCCAGAGTTTAGTCCCACTACTTAGAAGGATTAACAATAACCACCGAGTTTACAACTAATATCTGTCAAAAAAATATTAACACCAAAATAAAAAGCAAATTTAGCTTTTCTAAATATGAAAGCAATTTGTAGCAAAGAAGTAAGATTGGATTAAGCCTCTTCATTTCAAAGTTTATAAAAAAAGATTAACTTTTCCATAATTAAACTGAGGTGTACAATTGTTTTTGTCCTTATTTAACGAAAAAAGTTAATCAAATTAGCAACTGTTATCCATCATATTATATAAGGGAGAAAAATTGTCCTGGAATCTGTTGTCAATAAAATTGAAACAAATTTATTTATAGTAAAAAGAAATTAAACCACTTTATTTACTAGCTAGAAAGACAAGTGAAGTTATACGTGATAAGTGTTACATTTAATTGTGAAGTGATGCTGTAATTAATTAAACGTGTTAGATGAGTAGACTGACTACCCAATATGGTCGATATTCCAAAGGGTCTAACATCCCAGTTTTGGGCTGTAATATCGTATAATGGTTGTGTTCTGTTTGGGACTCCATAATATTTTGTCTCTATCTTTCTATATGTTTCAAGTCATTAGTTTTTGTTCATTGCTTTAGGCAGTTTCTTTTCAGACTTTTCCCCCTTTTTTTTACGTATTGAATTGTTTATCTAGTAAATTTTGTAATAGTTTTTTAAATAGACACAATCAACCTGTAATTTTTACAAATATAACATAGAAAACATTAAGATTACATAAAATCAAATTTTCTGATTTCCAGTAAGGAAGAGGTATGTCGCTTTTGTTGATTTTTTACATTTATGGTTTTCCGAGACATGACATGTCAAACAATAGCTTAAGTGTTTTTTTAAGGTATCTTATGAATGTTAAAAAAAGATATGATCTCTGCCTTTAGATTGAGAGATATGTTGCATCTTATTAAATATTCGAAATTTAGTTTAAAAACAAAAAATGCTTTCAGCGATCACCTGGTAGGTATGTTTGCGATGTGTGCGTGTGTGTGTGTGTGTGTGTGTGTGTGTGTGTGTGAGAGAGAGAGAGAGAGAAAGAGAGAGACGTGTGAAGGAAATAATTCCTAAAACGAAAAATGCAAAGTACATCATCGCCATGATGTTTTGGTAGAAATCTTTGTACCAGAAATGCGTCTTAATTGAATTTTATTCAGTTTACGCAATTTTCTTAAAACGGCTTCAGTAATTTTCTCCAAAGTTCGTGTACTATTAACATCCGGTTGAACCTGGTATGTGGTGTGTGCAGCATTTTTTTGGGTTAATTTTAATTCGCCATATTTTCACCCTTGTTTCTAAAGCGTTTAGGTGTGCCAGTATCTTGTGTGAAGCTGGTGTTTCGGCTAATGAGAATTATTAATATTCTCTCATTGTAAGCTAATATGGCGCTATCAACTGTGAATGTACAAAGTTATGAGGATGGATGTGTAAGTGTGCCAGATATGTTGTGTAAAAAGGATGAGGCCGAGTAAAGGAATCCTTACACCCACTGATGAGAAAGGAAAATTCATTGTGCCGCTACTGACTTGGAAAAAGTTTCCGGAAAAATATGAACAGCAGTATGACTAGGTTGATGGAAGACACTTTTTCAATTCGAACACTTGCCTTGGATGCCAAACACGATCAAAACGCCTGAGTAATATCTAAAAATGCTCACGTGAAATTCTGCTTTCTTTCTAGCCCTGAAGCGCGAGATCTTGTTATGCTTGCATTTACTTTAATTTTATTGGTGTGGTTGACAGGCAGTTGACCTATCTGACATTTACGTGGGTCAGACAGGCAGAAAAATCAGAGAACGATTTACCGAACACAAGTACAACAAAGTTGACTTAAATTATGCCTATCACCTAAACACAAACAAACACAAACCCGACGACATCATCACCAAGATAACCATGCAACAAAGGACGACGACTTGACATAATAGAACAACTCGAAATATATAAACACAAGATACAAAACTTAAATTGCTTGTAAAAATTTCTTGCTCAACATAGTTATGTATCTATACTATCTTCCGATCGTTTAGCTCGGATTCTATCATTTCTTATCAGTAACTATTCTACAGTGACCTACGGCTGACACTTTCGGGTTATTTCGCTCTGTTATAAATAAATAAACAGAAATAATAAGTTATATTTGATTGTTGGCTTATCGACCAGGAAGTTTCCTAAAAAAACAACAAAAAAACTATAATTTTAAAGTGTTTTTTTTAAATTTAAAACCCGACGTTTCGGCAAAAATTGTTTCTGGTCGATAAGCCAACATTGAAACTTCCTGGTCGATAAGCCAACATTCAGATACAACAAACTGATCACTTCTAATGGCCAGCATTTGCTACAATTTGATAGAAATAATAAGATGGTATGGGTTTTATTAATTATTATTAGCCATTTATTGCTGTTTGTTACAATTACATTAATAAACCATCAATTCTTTTTACAAAAAAAAACTGCAATTCAGCAAACATTGCTGTGGCAGCTTTTAAGGTATAGAGTTCAGTTAGTACTTAATTCAGTATATTCCAGTTAGTACATTTATACAGTGTCTTCTATAATAATTTTAATCGAAAGAAAACTTGCTTACAAATATTTAAACAGCTAAATAAATTTCTTCGTTATTAACGAACCTTTTAAACGAATTTTCAAAACTATTTATTCCTCTCCTATTTATTAAATTTACTAAGTTCTTGTCTTTAAAATGAGACTTCTATTATAACAAAATGATATATAATAATCAATTAAAATAATCAAAATAAACAGTAAACAATAAATCTGTTATTCACAATACTAATTACTGATATTAATATTAATTACTGAAATAATTATACTGATAACATTATTGCAAATAAAACGGATCTTCCTCTCTCATCCAGAACAATAAAATACATAAATATGTTGTATCTTTATTTCTCGTTTTTACATCTCGCGCTGTTAACCCCCACTTCTTAATTTTCACTCTAATCCCAGGTAAACTTCCTTCATTCTTATCCACTCTTTTCTGTCTCATGTTTATTAATTACCAAAGTAAAAAATATTCTTCAAAAAACATAGTTTAAGTTATACATCCCCACTCATTGATGTTTCCATTTGAAAAAAAGGGAACAACGTCATTAAAGGACCGAACATGTGTTTTCCCATTCAGGTAGCAACACTCCTCTTAACCTAGTTCCATCATAACAAAGACTTTTAAAATCCAGTGTATCAACTGTATTTGCTCTGTAAGTGTGTCAAAAACATCCTGATAATTGGCGAACGCTCGAAACCGGTCGATAACCACAAAAGGAAGCAGGCTATCACGGAAAATATCTCTGATACTTTAATTTTAATTCATATTTCTTCAATAGCTTGTTCATTGTCAACTTAAAAAATAATTTGTCTACTCTCAGCTTTTCCGAGAATAGAGTTCTGATGTTTCTTAATGAGAGAGCCTTAATAGGTATCATCATAAAAGCACCTTCCATTCTAGCAAGTATGTCAGTGACTGCATTCCAGTGAATTGCACCAGAACTCCGATATCTATTGCAGATGTCATCAATTTTATCTAATTGCAGCCTAATATTTCTTTTTAGGATGAATCTTTTAAGGATAGATAGTTCATTTCAATTTCGCTTGGAGTTTCAACATTCTTCGGGGGCCGCTAGTCTATTAGACGAGTAAATCAAATATAGGGTAAAGTAATGCCACTTTTTTCAGGCGGGGCTTTACGTTCAACTAGCAGTCACATGTCGTATGCGGATGCGGACAGAAACATATATTATTATACTCGTATATCACTCATAATAATACATCAAATAAAATCCAAGGCCAATACTGGGAATCGAACAAAGTACCTCAGTTTTGCAATTCCGCGCTTCTAACCACTCAGCTACCGTGATGCCTAAATAAAGTATATGTACAAAAATAAATGACTTAATATTTCTCTTATTGTATGATGGTTTGTTATAAATAAATTTCATATGTTATAAGTTCTACATTAATTTCTTAATATGAAAAGTAAAAGTGTGTGAATAAGAACTGTACCATTTGGTTTCCTCCATGTTTAATTACATCTTCACATAATAGCTTTATGTTTTTATGTATTAATGGGCGCAATACTTGGGATAAATTTAGTATATATAATTCAAACAAATATATGTTTCTATAAGAGCTCTAAATATTATTATTAATAAGAAAACTTTGCGTATTTAATTAAATCTATTTGTTAATGGAGTGAAAGTAGAAACTTTCATTATTGATATAATTAATTAGTTTATTTTAAACAATAAAACTGAAATTTAAGCATATTTAATAACCGTTGAATAACCTGGTATTGTAAATATATTGATTAAGAAAAAGTAATTGCACCGTGTGTAACGTTATAAAAGATCAGGTTATGCAGGAGGGTAAAACCCAAAGTAGGACCTTGAGTGGTCAACAAACAAATAGTTTTCGTCAAATAACGATGATATTTCACCCATTTCGAATAACATTAGATGCAAACATAAAAAAACTTTACGAGTAGTGATCTATGACTCACCAGTCAAAACGATATGCTGACTGAAGTCAAGGCATGTTTAAGAGATGGATGGAAATCAGAGATTGTTTAAGTTCATTAAATTTGTTATACTAACTATTGTGGTAGAAAATTGTGAAAGACAGACTGGCTGAAAATTAAAAAGTACATAATTAAAATGATGTTGACTGACTGGTGTCTATAACTGTTTTTCTATAGACCTAGCTTGCCTCTTCATATATATGGAATTCTCCCTTAGCTGGACGCAGTCAAATTTTATTGCATTTAATGTAACAAAATCAAAAGCAATGATAATTGGCAGTAGAAAATATATAAATACAATTAATTTAGACTTAATTTCCAAAATTACTGTTAATATCATAAATATACCTTATGTTACGACTGCGAAATGTTTAGGTCTGACGATTTCTAATACGTTATCTTGGAATAGCCATGTTAGTAATATTTGCAATAGTATTTATAAATCTCTATACCAGCTAAAACTCCATAAAAATATGTTGCCTATACCTCTCCGTAAACAGCTAGTTAGTACTCTCATATTTCCTCATTTTGATTACTGTTGTCTGGTATATGCTGATCTTACCTCGGAACTTAACCCCAAACTCCAGAGATCACTTAACTCTTGTATCCGTTTTATATTAAATATTAGGAAAGACGAACATATTACACCACATTACTTTACTTTAAACTGGCTTACTGTTGACTACCGTAGAAAATACTTTATGGGTAATTTCATATACCAATTGTTTAGGACACAGACTCCAAAATACTTTATGACATGTTTACACAAAAAGCTGCACTAGACTTTAAGAACCACAAGGACTGTCGATTCCAGACTTTACATACAACCACATAGGACTGTATCGTATCAAAACTCTTTTACTGTTGCTGCCAGTAGACTTTGGAACGACTTACCTACTGACTTGACCAACAAGAAATCACTGCCTAGTTTTAAGTTTTTCTATTACAATCATTTGTTTGAACTGTACAAAGGAGATTTCTAAGTTTGTATATAGAAGTTATTTTTCTTTATTTTTTGTTTTATATTATTATATTAATCATTATTATTGCTATTATTATTATTGTTTTATTAATGAATTATTATTAGTAATTTTTATATATGTACATATTTTATACAAAATTATGGATGTAAATAGTTATTAAGATTTTATTTCAGTTTAATCTTTCAGATCAGAGAAAATATTTCTAGCATTGTAAATTTTATTTGTTGCTCTTAAGGGACATAAGTCCCAGAGCATAATAAATTTATCTTTCTTTCCCTAGTTTAGCCCTAGGTAGGGGAGTAATTATTATGTTTAATTCCTGGCTTCTCGGATCCCACGAATCTTTAACGATTCGGATCATATTACAATATTTTACAAAGCTCACTTTGAAATAAGACAGTGTTTATATATTACAAATATTTTATTACAAGTGTTTATATATTTCAAAATATATTTGCATAAACAGTTTAAAGATGTATTTATTCGGATATACACACTTACTATGCTTTATACTGATTTCGAGAATTAGCGGAATTTCGCTTGCTCTCTCTAGATGTGGAGTTCTCTTTCACTACAGTCTCTTAGGAGCCTATTGAATTCATTGAATTGCAAGGGATTAATTTAATATGTTCGCTCTGCATGCTACGTTCTATAGATATGAATTGATGGTACAAGAGTCTGTTTATCTTCATAATGTTTACAATACATCTTGTTCTGTTTCTCATTCATGTATAATTATATCATTGATCTCATTCACTGTTCTGATATTTTTATATATTGAAATCAAGTAAGAAATTAATCTCTTTTACTTTATTTTTTTCCTATTTTCCTTTTGAATGTTAACTGTTGATATTGAAAATTGATCATATCAACCTCCGGCTGACGGATATTTATCCAAGCCTTTGGATATTTATCCAAGCAAGTTGTATATTTGATTGTTTTTTGTAATTTTGGAATAAAGTATATTATTATTATTTATTATTATTATTATTATTATTATTATTATTATTATTTATTATTATTATTATTATTATTATTATTTATTATTATTATTTATTATTATTATTGATTTAGAGAGTAATTTAATTAATTAAAGGCCACACATTTTTTCACAGCACATCGATTGAAAAACTCTGGCCGCTACATTTAGTTGACCATTAATTTGATGAGAATTAAATAATTAATAATAATATTCTGTTTCCATTCACACAAATTCTCCGAAAAATTTGACCAATTAATTTAGTTTTCACTGAATTTATGTTCACATCTGTTTCACATAATAATGTTATCTCAAATATCCAGTTTTAATATCTACAATAATTTTATTTATACACAGTTTTATGTTTTTTATCTGAGTAAGTAACAAAATATGAAAGAATATTCCCTATAAAGTGAATATTTTTAGTTTTTATTATTATTACTCAATTTAATGAATAATTTTTTTTTTTTTTGCGACCATTGGTGATAAAATGAATAATGAGACAAGTCTTTTTAAGTCATATTTTGTATCAATTTTTCATCTTGTTACCTTTCCCAGTATATTCACCAATTATATATATTTAAAAAAGGGTATCCACGTTTTAAATTGATAAAAGAAGCTGTGGAAATTTCAAAGGTAAAAATATAAGCACTATATCTTTATCTTTCAAAAGAATCCCATGATAAAAAATTCAACATTAAAATTCTAAGAAAAGTGTATATATAATCATTCTTTTCCACTCAGTTCTCTGTATATATTTTCATTTCAACGCTATCTACTGGCTAGCTTTTAAAAACTAACTTTTACTTATATTATTTAGTGGGTGGGTGGGTGGGTTTATTCTAACTCTGCTTGATAATATCTACAATTTTCTCTCTTCCTTTCTTTTTTATGCTTTATTCATTTTTATTTTTATTTTATTTTAGTTAACAATTTATTTAGATTATTTCTTTGAGGCATATTAGGTACTTTTTCTCTGTTTTACTTCTGTTTATCTTGTCTAATTTTTGAATTTATGTTTTCCGGATAGATGTGATTCAGCATAATGCAAAAATGGAAAATCTGGTGTGGAATATTCAAACGACTTTCTTTTTACTGCTATTTAATAATAGTAAAATGACAACTTTTCTTTAAACATCAAAATCTATTCATTATTTTTTCCTAACATAAATAGTAGAATGGAAATGGGGCTTCTAGGCCACCTTTTTTTTTTGTTCAAAATGGCGGCCACTGGGTGGTGGTGGAGGTGTTGGTCGCTATTTCAACAAAAAGGTGGCCCAGAAGACCCATTTCCCTTCCATTATAAATAATAATATGGAGGGGGAGCAGGTATAAAAGTGATTACATTTTATTGATGTGGTTAGTTCCGCAGATCTGGAAAGCATCAGAGATATTATCCGTGATAGCCTGTTTTTTTTTTTGTGGTGATGGACCGGTTTCGGGCGTTTGCTCATCATCAGGATGCTTTTTGTCAAACAATGTGATAACATAGATTTTTGCACAGAGCAAATTAAGTTGATACGCTGGTTTTTAAATGTTTTTGTTAGATTAAGAGGGGTGTTGGTAAATAATTTATTGATTGATTGTTAAACAAAATATTATTTATTTATCTATACTATCTTACGATCATTCAACTTGTATTTTATCATTCCTTGTCAGTAACTATTTCACAGTGGCCCACGGTTGACACAATGTTATTTCGTGCTGTTATAAATAAATAAATAAATAAATATAATAGTAAGATAGTATGGGTAATTAATTATCAAGTAAATCTCCTTCAAAAAATGTAGTTTAAGTTACACATCCCCACGTGTTGGATGTTTCCATTTTTTAAAGGGTACAATATGCCTCTTTAAAGACCGAAACATGTGTTTTTCCACTCAGATACCAACACCCCTCTTAACATGTTAGGCTCTAACAAAAACATTTAAAAACAAAAAAAACGTAGTTTAAGTTACACATCCCCACGTGTTGGATGTTTCCATTTTTTAAAGGGTACAATATGCCTCTTTAAAGTCAGAAACATGTGTTTTCCCTCTCAGGTAACAACACCACTCTTAACTTAGTTAGGCCCTAACAAAAACATTTAAAAACCAGTGTATCAACTAAATTCGCTCTGTGCAAATCTATGTTATCACACTGTTTGACAAAAAGTATCCTGATGCTGGGCGAACGCCCAAACTGGTCGATGACCACAACAAGAAGCAGGCTACCACGGAAAATATCGCTGATGATTACATTTTATTTTAGAAGAGAGTACCAATAATGTTTAATAAACATAACATTTGAAATTTAACATCACAAGTACTGCAGTACCTAAATTTTGTTTGTTTGTTTTTTCTGAAAAATATTACAAATAAAATGAGGTTTACACTGAGCAGTTAATGTTCTATGTTTAAAGGAAATCGTTCTATTCGTTATGTTATATATAAAAATGAATTAATAAGGAAAGAAATGTGGTATGAAATGTTCACACGCGATTTCCTCTTCACAAGAAAATACCACAATTATTATAGACAAATTTAAATGTAAAAAGTATTTATGGCGAGTATACTATTAATATTAAAAGGGCACTGTTAGGAATCGATCACTGATTAACTCAGGATTACAGTAGAAATAAGTAAAAACTTGCAGAGTTTACTACTGAGATGGCACTTAGTGGTAAAAATCGATCAGATTAGTATTGTCGTTAGTACTTGAACTAAAAGGGCACAATAAAGTTTCTTAAAATAAAGAAAAAATCAACTAAACTGACCAACTTTAATTTAATTAAAAAACTTTCTTAAGTAACAATTTGAAATGGGTTATCACTGATAAAAAAAAGTGCCACAATAGAAACTTGTCTTAGATCTAGAGATATTTTTGTGCTGAAATTGATTTGATACATTATCTAAGTTTCTTTATAAATCTATTGGATTTTTATTCTTTTAAAACTTTGTTTTTTATTTATTTATTTTATTTTATTATTGTGATTGCTATTGTTTAAGCTATCTTGTCTTAATTAATAATTAAACAATAGTAATCCTTGAAAGGGCTTCCTAGGTCTTTGACTCCTCTAAGGAAAAATTGTGCTAACCTTCCTTTTTAATAGCCCTCCACCAAAATCTGTGAATTCATTCATTTTTACCCCAGGTATTTCTTAAAGGCAGCAGAATGTTTTAAAAAGGACTTTGTTTTGGCTTCTCCTCTTGAACGTCTGATATGTCTTATGGATGACTTGAATAGAAGAGTAAGTGCATTATAGGATGCTAGTGAGCACCTCTTTTAAAAGTGTTGAAAGAGCAGTTTAGCGATCATGCCTCGCAGTTCTGGGTTAGCTTCAAATCAATTTCCAGAGGTATGTTCCAAACGAAATTGATCAGTTTGAATTATAATATGTAGTTCTGTAGTATTCCAAAGCTCAGGACCTCCAAGGCAAGTAGACGGACTTAGCCTTCATTGTAAAATACCCACTACATCAGCCCTGTCTCATTAATAAATCATTGTCCGAAACCGTTTCAGGGCTTTCTGTCATCATGCCATCTGTAGAAACAGCAAAGATACGAAGAAGAGAAAAGGTCAGCAGTTTTGATTAATACCTCCAAATCTAATCTATGAAGACTTGAATAATGTAATGTATATAGGAAATTCAATAATGAACCTTTTAGTGTGCAATTTGACGATCTATGGTAGGGAATGAGCAAGAGGGTAGCAAAGAATAGCTCGGACAACAAGGCGAGGATCAGAACCTTTAGTCGCCTCTTACGACATCCGGGACAGGAGCAGACCTAAGACTTGCAGGAGCAGTTCGGGACTTATAATATGTATAGTTAGTGCTCCAAATATAAAGAAAATCGTTGGAACAGTTTCCAACGAAGGAAATCGAGAAAATCTAGAAAAATTGAAACGATCATTCTTCAAGGTTAAACATTTTGTTATTAGTTTTTCAAACTCAAAAGTTTAGAACTGCATTTCAAAATCTATGTGACGGTTGATTAGTATATTTAATTAAAATAAAATTTTATTAGGAAGTTCTCAGGATGGTTTAAAACAAGAAGAAAACGTTCTTACATCGACACATAGACACACACACACACACATATATATATATATATATGTGTGTGTATATAATTATTATTTTTAATTATTAGAAATAAACATGAAATATTGAATTAATTCTTTGATGTACTATTATGGGAGTTGATGTCTTACACTGTTGTTTAGACAACTGATAGCTTTACAAGTGTTGAATATGTTGTACTGCTTAGTGACAGTACAATGATATCAGTCTTAATTGTTTCCAGTCTATTTAGGTAATATGATAAACCAAGTTCTACAGTTTCTCTTCGGATATCCACATCTATCATGGCTAATGTAACGTCTAAGAGAAGGATAGTATACAAAATATTCATGATTTATTCAAATTGAAAGAGATGAATATATTTCTCGTTTACAATTAATTTGTTCAAGTGGCTATAATTATTTAGTTTGACAGAATAGTTGATAATCCATGAAAATGTCGCTCGAATCATTAACTGATCATATGATTAATGACAAAAAAATGAATGTTTGTATTATGTATAGTTTACGAATATGTGGTTGGTTCCGGAATGTTGGATAACATCTGGGATTTCATCCGTCACATCGTGCATATTTATGTTGTTCCTGACCAGTTTCCGGATTTTTATCCATCGTCAGAAGTAAAGCTATCAACTTCGTGTGGAAAATTGACGACTTCAACTTTCCCATAGTTAAGTCAACTTTCCGCACGAACTTTATAGCCCTACTCTGACGATGGATGAAAATACGAAACCGGTTAGAAACATCAGAAATATGCATGCTAAGACGGATAAAATCCAATTATATATAGTTTTCCTTAGACCTACAATGTAGGAAAATTAAAAATAATTTAATTCCTAATTTTCAATTTAAATACTTTGAAGCCTATTGTCTAGAATAATAATTATATTTGATTAGCTTTTATTAATTACTAAAGAAAATAAGAAATAATCACTTCTTATTAGATTGTTTACATTTGTAATATTGCAATAATAAGTTATCCAGGAAGTTGTTTGCTATTATTGGTAATTATTTAGTCAGCAATTTTGAATTATATAAGGTTTTAATTGCTTATATGAAAATAGTAGTAAACAATACTATCGTATTGAAATTGCATCGATAATGAGGCAATTTTTAACTATTTTTAACAGTTATTGCAGAAATTATTGTTATTATGGCTGGATGCCCGAAAATGCGGGACCTAAGCCAATGTGACTTTTATCCCCCAGGAGAAGGCTTCTTCTAAAAAAAACCTTCCTAATAATTTATCGTCTATGATCTCCAACTACTTCAAGCATTCCCTTGAGAGACTTCCCCTCTCAGATAAACGAAATCTAGTATTAGCGAAGGGGGACTGGGGCACTGATTTAAGCTTAGTACAGAGGGAAATTTTTTACTCTAGATAATAACCAATTTTGCCCAATATGTAATTATAAAGAGGCTGACGATCTAGCGCATCTTCTTTTTCGCTGTCCATGTTTTGTGAAATTAAGGAAATCATGTATTGATCCATTATGTTTAGCCTCCTATTATAATAGGATCCAAGGAGAGGATATATAGCAGAGAAAGAGAGACAAAAATGACAGGGCCATTCTCTCGGACTAGAGTGGGAGTAACCTCATAAATACAGCGACGGGAGATAGATATACAACAGAGTTCACTCGCCAGTCACAACGTGTCATTTACCTTACCATTCACCACTCTACCTACCAAACAAATTCAAATGCGATCAAGGCTTAAGACAAAGAGACTCCTTTCATGCACTCTCTTTAACCTGGGTTTGGAAAGAATAATTAGAGATGCCAGAATTGCAACCACAGGCACAATCTTCAATAAGAGCGTGCAAATCTTAGCGTATGCCGATTTGTATAATTGGAAGGTCTTCAGCGGCTGTAGAAGAAACCTTTATCTCCTTAGATCGGGCAGCTAGAAACATGGGGCTGGCAGTAAATGAGAATAAGACCTAGTACCTTACAACGGATACGAGAGTGTATAACTCATGCATTCAGATCAACGATTACAACTTTGAAAGTGTTCGCGTATTTAAATACCTGGGATCGGTGATAACGGCGGATAATGATGTAAAACAGGAGGTAAACCAGAGGCTCATGTCCGCCAATAAATGCTACTATGGGCTCCTGAGGTACATGAAAAGCCGTAATTTATCCACGACCACAAAATGTCTCTGTACAAAGTGCTAATACGCCCTGTTCTGACGTATGGAGCTGAAGCATGGACCATGACCAAAGCGACAGAGCAAAAGCTACTCGTCTTTGAAAGAAGGATTTTAAGAAAGATATTTGGTCCAGTCAAGGAAAATGAACAATGGAGGATACGTCACAACGAGGAATTGGCAAGGTTGTATTCGGAAGTGGATGTTGTTAAATATATCCACTTGGCAAGACTGCGATGGGCAGGCCACGTTGTTAGAATGGAAGAAACTGCCATCCCCAGAAGAGTGCTGTTCGGTGAACCGGGAGGGTAAAGAAAGGTTGGTAGGCTGGATAAGGTCGCGAATGATGCAAGACAGCTGAACGTCCGGAATTGGTGGATCGCGGCTAAGGATAGAGAATCATGGCGTAGGATTCTTGGGCAGACCAGTACCCAGTAATGGGTTGTAGCGCCAAGGAGTAAGTAGTTCAACACTCTACTATATACTACCATTTTATTGTAAAGTCCAAGCAGTCAGTGTCACCTTTTTATATTATACAGTGTTCAGCCATATCTAGTTTGTTCGTTCAAACCAAACCATTTCTCTCCTTCATCATACCCATTATACTCTGATACTGTGTCTGATATTTTAAAAGTATAAGCTGAACCACATTTAAATAGTCTTTTCTATTATGTCAAAGAATGTCTTAACTGAAAAAAATCTTTCCAAGAACAAAGTTCACTTTAATTACTGCAGATATAATGGATTTTTAGAGACCAGCTTGTTATATATATAATAATAATTATAAAAACCATAAACTATAAATATTGTTTTCGTACACAAATCTATTATTTTTAGTTTCAAAAATTAATACTACAAGTTCAACAGTTCTTTGGACAGATCCATTTCAACAACTAAGTTCTCTTGCAGTTCTTCTAAATATATATGAATATTAACGAGGAAATATTATTTTAAGTCAGGAACAATTTTTATCAAATTTATTTGTTGTATAACTTATTATTAATAACAAAGTTATATTTTGAAGTTAGGAGAATATTATATATATATATATATATATTTTACATTGAATAGTCAGATAAATTTACAGTATATTACAGTGTCGTAACAATAAAAGTACACTTATAACAAAAGTAAGTCAATAATAATACTGTTGTAGTTTGAAGATAGCAAGGAGAAACGTTTTGTTGATTTCCCTTTCATTTTGATGAGTTTGTTGGATATTGCTTATTTTAAGGATATTATGTTGACATTGAGGAGATTGTTATTGTGATGGCCTTTAGCAAATATCTCTAGTCTGTATAAACGGTAACATTTAGGTTAAGTTTAATATTTACCTAAGTACAATCTGTCTATATAGTCATACATTGTTGGAAATCTATAATTAGTATCTGTTCATTTTATAAGGTTGCTCGTTGAGAGTCATCTGGACGAGATCCTTCATGTTCCTGCGATCACTGCTTTTAATTTTAATATTTATTTCAACATTCCAAAATAATAATATTTTTATGAATATATGCATAAAAACAATTATTCAAAACATGTTCTCAACTTCATTGAACATTATTAAAAATGACTCATTAGTTATTATAACGTTTAGTATTTATTTTTTTGTTCTGTTGACTTTAGATATTTTATGTTCTAAAATTAGATAACGACATTTCTATGGGTTTATTCTCCTCTTTTATTTTATTATTATTTAGTTTTTAACTCTTTATTTTTTTTTTTTTTTTTTACAAGTTAATTGTTACAACACTAGTTTGAAATTGACGAAATCAATATATTGTTTTTGGTTGATATATGAGCAACCCGATATAATTGTCAACACCTTCATTGCTATTATTATTATTATTATTATTATTATTATTATTATTACATATTCTCAATGAGATCCTGGGGATCATATAACTGGGAGTTTTTTAGAACAGCTGTATAAATTAACTATTTTAGATTAGAAACCTAAAAAAATGTCGTACTATGTGGCATGTATCTAATATAGCTGATTTCTGCAGATTTACGTATAAATTTTCGTCAATTGATAGCGAATGAATATTTCTCTTCAGAGAAGTAGGAATCACGCCTGTTGATGAAAGGACAATAGAACTATCCTTACAATCCCCACATTCCCCACATTCCACATTTACTTTAATTTCGTTAGAAAGCTGAATATCTTTTTGAATTTTGTCGTTGTAGGTGGACGACAAATTTTCACTGTTAGGGACCACCACATCTATTAAATGCACAGTTTTCTTTTCTTTCTCTAATAGGATGATATCTGGCCTGTTGTTTGAGATATGCTGATCTGTTATCACACTTCTGTCCCAATAAAGTCTGCAGCTTTCATTCTTCATGGTTGCTGGCTGTACTTATAATATGGTGTGGATTATTATTATTATGATTATTATTTATACAACGATTTATTTCTATTAGTATTAATAGTAAAAGATGGTACAAATGGTAAAGAACTCAATGTAAAAAATCTGGTTTGATATACTATCACAACTTTCTGTCACTCCAGTTTTCAAAATTGTGATTTATAAATTATATAGTTAGTATACCAAATTTAATAAAATTCGTCCATGTTTTTATGGAGAAAATCGCCAAAAATTTGGAAAAACTGTTCAGTAAAAAGGATTTCCGGTTTTTTCTCATTTTCTTGAAACTCGGAATTTTGGCCAAACTATTTATTTCTAATTAATTTTGTTTGAATGATAGGATTTGTATAATCAACTATGATAACACTTTAGATATAAACATAACCTCCCCATAAACCCCTTAAATGATGTTACCAGAAGAAATGTTACAAATAAAAGTTGTAGCTTTTTATATGTATAGTTCATATTCCAAGTTTAAAGAAAATAATTGGAGTCGTTTTAGAGAAAATAGCAGGAAACTGAAAAATATTTCCTAGCAAAAACCACACTTCCGGTCATCCGCTTTTTTACAAACACGGGAATTTCAACATTATATTTAATTCTAATTAATATTATTTAGATGATAGAATCATGTAATAAACTGAAATAGCACTTTATTAGAGAAAACCATAACCCCAACTCTCCCCTAAAACTATCCTTAAATGAATTTTCCCAGAAAAATGTATCAAATAAAAGTTGTAGCTCTTTTTATGTGTTGTTGATATACCAGGTTACAAGAAAATCGTTGGAGCCATTTTTTTGAGAAAATCGCAAAAAAGAAAAAATAAATCTGGTGTGAAACACTCTCACAACTTTCTCTTACTCCTGTTTTCAAAATTATAATTGACAAATGTTATAGTTTGTGTACCAAATATTACGAAATTCGTCGAAAACTGAAAGAGCTCTTCAGTATAAGCGCACTTCCGGCTTACAATTTTCTTAAAACTTGGAATTTTGGCCATCTGTTTATTTCTAATTAATTTTGTTTGGATGATAGAATTGTATAATCAACTATGATACCACTATAGGGGTAGCTGCAACCCCATTCCTCCCCTAAAACTGCCCTTACATGAATTTTTCCAGAGAAATGTCTTAAATAAAAGATGTAGATCGTTGCATTTTTATTTTGTATATGGCGTTTCAAGAAAATCGTCGGAACCATTTTTGAGAAAATCGCGAAAAAATGAAAGAATCATTTAATAAAGTGTCAAAACAAACGCACTTCTGGTTATCTGATTTTTTTTGGTGTATCTGTTTTTTTGTGCAACTCGCTGGAATTTAACAACATATTCATGGTCTAAGTAAATTATTTAGATGGATGGTATGTAGTGATTACTAGGCTAGGCCTCGTTAATAAACTGAAAAGCACTTTAATGAAAAAACCCCACCTCCCCAGAAGGCCCTTAATGCATTTTTCTGGAGGAAAGTTTCAACATAAAAGTTTGTATGTGTAGTTGATATAACAAGTTTAAAGAAAATCGTCGGAGCCATTTTGAGAAAATCGCAAAAAAGTAAAAAATCCAACTAGTAAAGTGGTACTTCCGGTTGAGGAATTTTTACAGATAACGTACAGTCAGATCCCATGGTGACCTCTAAACGGAATATCAAATTTCAACTTTCTACGATTTTTCGTTTTTGAGCTATGCTGTTCACATACATACATACATACACACACACACACACACGCACACACGCACACACACAGACACACACACACACAGACCATTTGCTAAAAACCACTTTTTTGGACTCAGGGGACCTCAAAACGGATATTTCCGGTGAAAACTCAATATCGAAAATTTGACCGATTACAATACTTCCTCTTACTAGGAGTAAGAGAAAGTAAAAAAACACATTCAGTAAAGTCGTACTTCTGGTTGAGGAATTTTGACAGATAACCTATTGTCGGATCTCATGGTGATACCTAAACGGAATATCAAGTTTGAACTTTCCTACGATTTTTCGTTGTTGAGCTATTCTGTCACATACAGACCATTTTCTAAAAATCACTTTTTTGATCACAGGGGACCTCAAAACGTATATATCCGGTGAAAACTCGATATCGAAAATTTTGCCATTATTACAATACTTCCTCTTTACCTAGGAGTAAAGAGAAAGTAAAACGGGTAACATTTTACTATTCTGTCTACAGCTATCCACTTGTTTCTGTCAAGAGCGTTAAACGACCTGGAGTTACTTTAAGGTTATTAGAAAAAAAAACAGCTTAGATTGTTTTGGCTTATGTTGAGGCATACAGATTGAACTTAAGTGGTTCGGTAACAGTGATGGTATTTTATTATGTTAGAAGTATCTTTGGTTATCTAATCAATAATTTGGACTGAATACAGAAATATAGGAACTTAGGAGAACTAGGAGCTATTTCATGTCGACACTATAAATTGTTTAATTGAAAGCGTTTCTGTACAAAAAGTCGAACTCCTTGAACTTAAAGCAGAACAATATTTCTCAAGGAGATTGTCCAGATCTATACTTGTTACCATTCTTTTGTAAAACCACCACTTAATATTGCGAAATCACCATCTCTGTTTCGTTTTTCAACATAAAAACAAATTATTTGCAATAATAATGCAATATCAACAATTTGCCAGCTATGGAATGTTATTATTTAATGAAAAGATCGTAATAATTTTAAGCACCAAGAGATGTAAAAAGTTATGATACGAAGATTAGTAAAGAACTCTAGATAGATGTTGGATACTTGATTTAATAGTGAACATGACTTTTGTTAAAAGAACAAAGATCTACCCAAAGCACTGGCAAAAAAATTATTCATCAGTTATGTGAGCAAAATGGGTGGTTGCAATTGTGGACCTTCTTAATGGGGTGGCAATGGTTACAATCTGAAAGAGAACCATACGTCTAAAAGCTTATATGAAAAATGATTCTAACTGTTACCCAACCCCATTAAAAAGAAAAGTTCACTCTCTGAATGTGAATCACTTGAGTTTAGTTAACGGGTGTTTCAGAATTGCACGGCACTATTTTAGGTATGTGTTCTATAGGAAGAAATAAACATAAAAGTTCATATACACATATGTTTTAAATCAATTTATTACAGAGATATTGATTGAGTGTTTAAAGATTTATTTATCGAAAGTCCAAATGTTATACTAACAATTGCATATCGTTTACTTGTTTAACAGTTAGTAAAGCGGAACGGTTTGTGTAAGTTCTGTGCGTGGGAGTGAATACAGTGAGCAGTATTTTTAGTATTTTGTGTATTATCATGGGAGATGCCACAAACTTGTTCACTTTTTCCAAACCAAACAGACATGCTTTTAACTTATGGCGAGGTACATAAAAATGGTGTTGCTCCTATTCGCAGATATCATGAAAAATTTCCCAACCGAAGAATACCAAATCGTAAAACATTTAAAGCCATTGAAAGACGTCTTAGGGAAAATGGCACACACTAAAACCTATACGAGTAAACGCCGGACTACAAAGATTTCGGCGAACTGTAAACGTTGAAGAAGAAATACTGGAGGGTGTTCACTTGTCACTGAGTTTCGATGTTTCCTCTACCAGTGTATGGCGTACAACAATTTATTGCATTCCATTTCACATTACGCATGTGCATGATTTTACCACTTATAGCAAGCGCAGAAATTTCTCCCAGTGGTTAATTCCAACAATATACACGAGATCCTTAATTATTCCTAAACTGCCTGCTGGTTACCGGTGAATCTTGCTTTGACAAGAAATAGGATCGCTAATTTTCGAAACACCCATACATTGGTACGAAGAAAATCCTCATACGACTGCTACTGCAAATTATCGACATATCTTTTCATTAAAAGTCTGGTGTGGTCTTCTTGGCGACATCGGCCCCTTCTTTTTGCCACCTAGGCTTTCAGGAATATCATACTTGCATTTTTTGAGCTTCTAGAAGATATTCCGCTTGCCATTAGGCAGAGGCTTTGGTTAATGCATGACGGTGCTCCAGCTCAATATTCTCATATTGTGACTGATTATTTAAACGCAACATATGGTAACTGATGGGTTGATCGAAACGGGCCTGTTAAATGGCCACACGATCTCCCAGTCTAACGCCGTTAGACTATTTTCAGCGAGCTAGATGAAGTCTATGGTTTATTCCTTAGAAGAGCTAAGGAATTGGAGCGTGGAAGCCGCAGCTACTATCAAGCATCGTCGTGATGCTGTAAGAACTGTCAAATTGGCATGGATTCGTCGTGCTGAATGCTGCATTCAACAAAACGGTGGCCACTTTGCACAGTTACTCAGAATTATTGTGTTGTTAAATAAATATCTTTATATCCCAATGTCTCTGTAATAAATTGATTTAAAACATATGTGTATATAAACTTTTATGTTTATTTTTTTGCTACAGAACACATAGCTAAAATAGTGCCGTGCAATTCTGAAACACCCGGTATATTTATACATATATGGATGAAGGAAAATTAATAACATTAGCTAAATTTAGAAAGGACTGAAAGAATGGTGGTGAACAGATTTTGAAATGAGTTATGAAGCGATTTAGTCTATGACCTTAATTTGTTTTCTACCTTAAATGTCTTAAGTTTTGCCACATTTTAGCCCCTCTCTAAATAGCTACAAGTTTTGGGCAACGGGTATATTATCGAACTTACATGTTGCAAAGTTTTCTTGGAACAGTTTTATGGTATGTTGTCATTATTAAACTAAGTTTGGCAATAAAGGTGTTTTATATATATATATATATAAATCAGAATAAGCAAATTATTAAAATAACTACCAAAAAAAACAAAGATAAAAGAAGTTTGAGAAAATATTACAACCAGTTTGAAAACATTTGCCTAAGTATTTCTTTAATAAACATGATATTGTTCCTGAGTTTACTTCAGAAGTATTAAACTGTCAGTAAGGAAATGAATAACTAAAAACAATAAATAAACGAATAACTATAAGAATTGAAGTTAAGATTGGCATTGAGGGAGTCGGAAAATCAGCCAGCTTTCTCTAATGAAATGTGAAAAATTATCTGCAATGATAAAGATAGGTTCGCTATATTTAATAAAGCAAAATTGGTTAACGGACTGGTCACGGACAGACAGTTAAATGCAGTTGTGATGGATGCCAGAAATAAAAAAATATATTTAATTTGAAATTATGAACAAAATGTAACATTCGCTGGCAAAAAAGGATTATTCAGGTAGAAGACCACTATTGTCTTTTAGAGTTCATGAACTTGATAGCATTGTCTACCCCTTCTTCTCACAGGGAAAGATTTGAACGAACAATTAGAAGGCATACAGTCTGAAACAGACATTCTACCAGAACACTTGCATCAGAAATCGCTCCCTTAAACTCATTGCCAGTGATAGAGATTAACATTTATTAAGCCTATAATTGTGATATTGTAAAGTAATTTAAATCGCTTTAAAGATAATATATTTAATTTTATCTAACCAGTGTTTTCTTAATTATTTCTTATTACTTCTCTTCTCTTTGAACATACACACAAGCCCTTTACAAAACCGCTCACGCGACAAGCTACAACTACACTACAACACATCTGACACCAATAACATTTCACAGTCTATCCTTGTGAAGAGGAATTAGTTATAATCATTTGTAATTTCAAGAAGGATTTGTAGGAGGGGGGAATCAATGCCAGTGAATTTCCAAAAGCCCATTGTGGTCCTTTTCCAGGAATTTTCTTAAGCATGGATTTTTATTCTGAAGTAGGGACCAGAATCTTCATTTTAATTCGTTCCTATGAATACTAGAAATGGCTCCAAATTTTAAAAACATCAGTCAGAAATATTATATGATTCGGTATCATCTTATCGGTATTGTTGGGCCAACTTCCAACTTGAGTAGTTCTCATTAATGAATGCCGTGTCTAAGGGCAGATTTCTGGCTCAACGAAACTTGACGACTCATTTATTAGCAGACTGAAAAGAAGATGAAAATGTGATATAGGCAACAATGTTACCATATCTTTCCCCCTGCTGCTAGGAAGAAATTTCATTGTTCAACGTACTCTGTACTTGAATAGGTCCTCCAAGAATAACTTTGGGTGGAACTTTTTGATCCTCTAACTTGTTTTAGTGGATGGTAAGTTTTTCTTTGGTGTATTATTGGAGGACGTCAATGAGTAGAAAACAGAATATGATGCCATAATCTTAATGATAAGCGCTTTAATTGCTAAGTTACAGCAAGATTTAAAGAGCATACTTAGGATAGGAGAGCTCAATAAGTAAGCACTATTTCCAAGAAAAGAACGAAATAGGCAATGTGCCGGACATACGTGTTGTCTTGAGAATTGAACTGAAACTCACAAGATATTCAGCATATTTCTTGTGTGATCCAAATTTTATTATACTCTTCCGTGAGAAAATCAAATAGGATTTAATATCTGACTTCAAAGCTCCGGCACTTAAAGGTCATGCCGACAAAAACTTTTATAACAACCTAAGGAAACTAATAAAAATTTATAATTAGCTAAAATTGTTATCAAAAATATTTTAGTAACTTATATCTGTATATAACTATTTATTTCAAATGTAGATTTTTTTCTCCCCCAAATCCTCAATTATTATCCCCAAATTTTAAGAAAAGTGTAATCAATGAAACACATCATTAAAAAAAAAAAACTGTGATAATAGACTGAATCAATTAAAACCAATTTTAATGAAAATATTACTTTAGGATCGTCTTGGTGAAATAGTTGAATTGTTAAGGAAAATTAAAGTGAAAAAAAACAACTACATTCTATCCTAGTATTTTAGTGACGGCCATTAAGATAAGAAAACTTGATAGGAAGAGAATGTTCGTGATCTATACTACTTTCAGAATGTTCCAGTCGTTCTATATTTTAATATTACATCAGATTATTAATTTTTTTTATTTTTATTTTTTTTAAAGAAAGCGAATAATTAGATTTCTTTTTTGAATTCTATTTTACTTATTTTGTACAATATTTTTACAATAAATAAATCTGTAATTACTTCCTCTAACAGCTGTTAAGTAGTACAGGAAGTATTGTAAATACGTGTCAAATTTTCTGTATCGAGTTTTCACCGGAAATACAAGTTATGTGGTACCCTGAGTTCAAAAAAAGTGGGTTTTTAGAAAATAGTGTGCGTGCGCGTGTGTATATGTGAACAGAATTGCTCAAAAAAGGGGAAAATTGCAGAAAGTTCAAACTTGAAATTCCGCATGGGTATTACTATGGGATCCGACCAGAATTACGTGTCAATAGTCCTCAACCGGAAATACCACTTTACTTAATGAATTTTTCATTTTTTTTTTTTTGCTATTTTTTCGAGACCCGGCGACTTCGACGATTTTCTTTAAACTTGATGTATATTACCTATAGATAACAAAGAGCTACAACTTATATTTCAAATATTCCTTGGAGAAAATTTATTTAAGGGATCTTTTTTGGGAGGGAGAGGGAGGGGAAGTGAAGTTATGTTTTCCCTCCTGAGTGCTAATTCAATTTATTACATAATTGTATCATTTTTGATGCACGACTACCTGCAGAGACACTTACGTCGTTTGAAGCTCGTCGCTCCATCGCTTGCATCCATCCATCGCATCCATCGCTTGAAGGTGTAATGGTACCGCAAAGTTAATGCAACCACAGCAGAGAGAAGAGAGGCCCTCACTGGTTAACAGAGACTACTCTCTGACTTCGCAGGTCTAGAGTGAGAGAACCTGTGTATATAAGCCAATGGGAATCTATCAAAAGGATTTATCAGAAACAACCATACAATTGTACATCGCATCGTGTCATATCTTTACTCTTACCATTCATTCTACCATTTTTCATTATAAAGTCCAGTGCAGTTAGTGTAAACATAGCTACATTATATTAGTGTCAGCATATCTCGTTCATTTAATCAAACCTAATTTCTCTCCTCAAAAACACACATTATAATGGTCAGCCCCATATGCCCTTTACGTAACGTTCCCGACTCGGAGTTGAAGTGTGAGCATGTGTTATTATTATCGGAAACGGGTGCCCAAAGGCGCGGGACCTAAGCCTATATGGCTCTTATCCCCCCCGGTACCCCCCGTAACCCCTTAATTAGTCTCCCCCGGTAACTTGCCGGTTAATCTACAATATCTCAAGATATCACTATACTCCAACTCGCCCAGACAATCCTGCGAGAGTGGTGTCCTCCCAAATATACGAAACCTAGTTCCAGCGAAACGGGGACACTGACATAAGTAGTGATACACCGTTTCCCTAACTCCGTCATCACAGTTCTGACAAATGGGACTCCGCGTCTTTCCTATGTTAAACAAGTGGCTGGACACCCAAGTGTGGCCAGTCACTATTCCTACCAAGGTCCTCAAACGCGTCCTACTGAGAGACAGGAGATAATCCGAAATTCTCTGCTTACCTGCCTTTATAAATCTTTTAGCTTGGAGGCACCCCTGCGTGTCCCCCCAGCATTTCTCCAAAGCTCTCGTCTCCCAAAGTCTAATCTGTTTGTCGCGAAACGTCTTTGTAACGGCCAGGGCTGGTTCAGGACCACAAAATGGTAATGATGATCCCTCCCTGGCCAGCCGATCCGCCCTCTCATTGCCCTCTATTCCCGCATGTCCGGGTATCCAATAGAGATGCACCTTATCCCTCCGAGCCAAAGCGTTGAGCTTCCTCCGACATTCTCCCACTAATTTCGAACTCCACCAAGGCTTACTCAAAGCCCTTAGTGCGGCTTGGCTATCCGAGAAAATCCGCACTTCCTTGAACTCTCCCTGCCACTCCCCCACCAGGTGGCAGCATTCAATGATGCCCACCACCTCAGACTGAAAAACAGTGGCCAAGCCACCCAAGGCCACCGAACTCTCTTTATCCAGTTCCTGAAACCAGGCTCCCGCCCTCGACAGGCCAGTACCCTCCTGCCTAGAGCCATCTGAATAGCAACGAATAATGCCGCTGCCCGACTCCGTTGGCCTCGTAAGGTTATCATCTCCTATACTGCCAATCGTAATCTCATAATCTCTCTCAAATCCCCATTTCTTGCTCGTCTCATCAAGTTTGGATAGCAAGAATCGGTTTACTCGCCAAATTTTTTCCTCGATCCTAGTGTGATCCCCCGGAAGGTTCTCACCCATTCTCCCTTGCACCTCATTCTGAGGTACCCTTTCATTGCCTCTCCCACTACCACATACTGAAGGGGGATTAGCCCCAGCAGCATCTCTAATGCCACCGTCGGTGTCGTTCTCATCGCGCCAGTAATAGCCAAACAGGCTGTACGCTGTACTCCCAACAGCTTTTTGCTATTCCTCCCCACCAAGGAGCCAGACCACCACACCACAGCTGCATACAGCATCCTTGGCTTCACCAACTTTTCATAAATCCAATGGACACCTCAGGGATTAACTCCCCAGGTCTTACCCGCTAATCTCCTACACTGCCAGAAAACCTTCTGCCCCTTCTCACGAATATGCTCAATGTGGGCCCGCCAATTCAACTTATTGTTGATGAGGACCCCCAAATATTTAACCTCATTGCTAATTTGCAATTCCTTACCGAAGAGCCTAGGTCTCCTAAACCCTTCCAATTTCCTCTTCCTAGTAAATAGAACTAAAGAACTTTTGTCCGGGTTAACGGACAAGCCATAGTTCCTACCACTGCTCCACGTAAGATAACGCCGACTGCATCAAGTCACTCACCACACTCAGATGCTTCCCTGTGATTAAGATTACCCCATCATCGGAATACATCTGCAGGTAAAATCCCCTACGGTTCATCTCCCAAAGTAGCTCATCAACGATGAGGCACCACAAGTGAGGTGACGAACTCCCTCCTTGGGGAAAGCCCCTACTGGCTTTCACCCTTCTCTCCGCAACTCCCAAACGAGAATAGACAATCCTCGAAGTTAGGAGGTTGCCTATCCATCTAACCAGGGTCTCATTCACGTCCCTCTCCTCCAATAACACTCTGATCCTATCATGGGCCACGCTGTCGAAAGCCCCCTCAATATCGAAGAAGCATCCCAGCGCGTACTCTTTAGACTCCAACGTACGTTCAATTCTCCCCACCAAATTATGGAGCGCAGTCTCCGTTGACCTTCCCGCCAAATAGGCATGCTGATTCCCATGGAAGGTACTCTTTATATCGCAATCCTCCATTAAGAAAAGGTCAACCACCAGCGAATGGTTTGATGCCTTCCACAAATCGACGTTGCGAAAAAAAAACATTTAATTCATTTAAAGAAGTTTTTTGTTAAAGGGGGAATGTTGGTTTCTTCGAAAAAATTCATTTTATTAAGTATAGATTCTCCAGTTGATATAAAATTTGTAAGAGGATCCGAAGAGAGGGTTCTAAAGCAGAGAGAGAGAGAGACAAAAATTGGGAGTCTCACTCATAACTTAGGCCAGACTAGAGTGGGAGACTCTGTATGTATACAGCAGCGCTAGGGGACAGTCTTTAGAACAGTTGATACAGCAGCTACAACGCGTCAGCAACCATTTACTACCCTTCTCTCTACTCACTCTCAATCGCTCACTACCATTCTATAAAGTCCAGGCAGGTTTTGTGTTACTTTTCTCATTATACAGTGTACAGCATTATTTCCAGTTTATTATCTCATAAACCCAATTTATCTCCTCCTCATACCCATTATAAATTGAAGAAGATTAGCAAACATTTTAGTAAAAATTATAAATATTAAGAAAATTTGTTACTTCCATTTGTTACTGCAGTAAGAGAAAGTCGTGTGAGTGTTTCACACCAGATTTTTTCATATTTCCCAAGTTACAATCCTAGATTGTATTTATAGACCAAATTCTGTCAACCAGTTATTACGTCACACACAGCTAAATTGTCTTATAATTCAACAAAACATTACGAAACGCAAAAAGTATTCAAAATTAATAAAGAAACAACCACCAGCCATATAAACTCACAATTTTTTTTTTTTTTTTTGTTTAACTAATTTAAATAAAAAAATATCCTACTATGATTCGCCGTTTTGCGTCAAAAAAAAAAAAGAAAAAAAAAAAGAAGAAGGGTTATTATATAATTAGCCATCGTTTGTATATTTCAAAGTATTTTATAATTGTAATAATTAATCAAAGGCTTGGATAATCAATCATGAATTTTTTTATAGAAGAAAGCAAGAAGAGACGTAAGATATTAAAGAGCCCTTTTATTAAACAATGTGGTTTTTTTTTTTACTAGTTCTTTTTTAAAAGAATCTGAGTTCTTAATAATAATAATAATAATAATAATGAGTAAATGTCAGATGATTATAATCTTCATTATAATATTCATATTTCTACTTAATTTAAATAATTAGAGAGCTATACTTTTAGTATAAATTATACGAGTATAATATTATATATCATTAATTTAAATCATTTCTGGCTTATTTCTATCCTACTTTCACTTACTGGTGTAAGAAGAAAATATTATGAGCGTAAGGGAAATTTCGAAATTGAGTTCTCACAGGAAATACAAGTTTGGGTCATTTCCTTGACGATGAAAAATTGATCTTTTTAGCTATTACCTAAGTGTAACTATATCCTATTTTATATACAGTGAAAAATGTTTAACACGAGAAACTGAGGGAACCGAAATATTTTTTCGTATTAAAAGATACACGCCAAAAAAACTCAGCAATATTTTCAATGTCGTCAAATTGTAATAAATTCGTATTCCTGCTAAAATTTACAGTTGATATCTTATAGGTATCTTACATTGTCTGTCTATGTAGATTGTTGTAGGGATTATTGCACTGCGACCTGAAAGATCTGTTGTGCCCCTCGAAGCCTCCTTAGTGCACTGCCGGCATCCAAGCAGTGTTCTCCAGCTACAGGCAACACTGCTCATCATCGTACAGTGAGTAGTAGAGCCTCCTAAGAAGAAAAATCTAAGGGCAGCATGCTGGATTCGAACCCGGAATCTCCGCGTTGCTAGTCCAGCGCGCTACCACTGAGCTAATCTTAATCTCTTCCTCCTTCCTTGGCCTACGCCAATTAACTAAGGACGGAGACCCTAATTTGTGTACTGTGTTTATCCTTGTCTGTAAAGTGTAGGGTGTATGTTGTTTAAATGTACTGTGTACTGTTCTGATGAAGTGCATGGGGAGTACTGAGCTGTGGTAACCCGTGGATCACTACTCCCCAAATAACTGCATGCAACAGATACCCCTTGCGGGTTAATTGCTGTCTGTCTATACTTACATACAGATACGGTATTGTGTAGGGACAATATATATTATCAAACACATCATATAGATACATAAATAATTATATGTAATACATATGTATTTAATAAAAAACGCGTAAAAAAAAATATTGTTTTTGGTGAGGGGGGGGAATTTGATATTTTCTTTTGCATGTCTTTTTCAACATCAAATTGTTAACAAATTGTTCGATATCATCCATCGTTTTCATTCATTTCGCCATTCGATTGCGCATCTAAATAACTGCCGCATACTTTTTTTGGTGTTCCGCATTTCTGTTGTGGGGGGAATTCACCGACTTTGACACAGCCATCATCGAATCTAAATGAACCATAAATTTAAATGTTTTGACAATGGCAGTGCCTCTTCCTACCCAAAGACAAGCAATAACTTAGCAACATTGGTAGCCATTGTTTATTTTGTTCGGTCTAACAAAATAAATATTATTATTATTATTATTATTATAGTTCGGGTGCCTAATGCGCGGGAACAAAGCATGTGGCTCTTATCCCCCCGATACCCCCGTAACCCCTTATATCTCCCCCGTATTTGCCGTTAATCCTGCATACTCCCAAGATATCCCTAAACTCCAACTCCCCCAGGCAATCCTGCGGGAGTGGTGTCCTCCCAAATATACGAAACCTAGATCCAGCGAAACGGGGACACTGACATAAGTAGTGATACACCGTTTCCCTAACTCCGTCATCACAGTTCTGACAAATGGGACTCCGCGTCCTCCCTATGTTAAACAAGTGACTGGACACCCAAGCGTGTCCAGTCGCTATCCCTACCAAGGTTCTCAAAGACAGGAGATACTCCGAAATTCCCTGCTTGCTTGCCTTTATAAATCTTTTAGCTTGGAGGCACCCCTGCGTGTCCCCCCAGCGTTTCTCCAAAGCTCTCGTCTCCCAAAGTCTAATCTGTTTGTCGCGAAACGTCTTTGTAACGGCCAGGGCTGGTTCAGGACCACAAAATGGTAATGATGATCCCTCCCTGGCCAGCCGATCCGCCCTCTCATTGCCCTCTATACCCGCATGTCGGGGTATCCAATAGAGATGCACCTTACCCCTCCGAGCCAAAGCGTTATGCCTTCTCCTACATTCTCCCACTAATTTCGAACTCCACCAAGGCTTACTCAAAGCCCTTAGTGCGGCTTGACTATCGGAGAAGATCCGCACTTCCTTAAACTCTCCTAGCCACTCCCCCACAAGGTGGCAGCATTCAATGATGCCCACCACCTCAGACTGGAAAACAGTGGCCAAACCACCTAAGGCCACCGAACTCCCTCTATCCAACTCCTGAAACCATGCTCCCGCCCCCGACAGGCCAGTACCCTCCTGCCTAGAGCCATCTGAATAGCAGCGAATAATACCGCTGCCCGACTCCGTTGGCCTCGTGAGGTTATCATCCCCTATACTACCAATCGTAATCTCATAATCTCTCTCAAATCCCCATTTCTTGCTCGTCTCATCAAGCTTGGATAGCAGAAATCGGTTCACTCGCCAAATTTCGTCCTCGATCTTAGTATGATCCCCCCCGAAAGGTTCTCACCCATTCTCCCTTGCACCTAACAAAATAAATAAATAAATAAACAAACCAAAAAATCTGGGTGAGGATGCAATGCAGAAAACAGATATATTCTGTTCGTCTGAGGAGAAGCGAATACTTTTCATGTTAAGCGATATTTGTTTCGTGTTAAAAGAAAAAAGTGTATGAAATTACATGGTATTTTGTCGAAACCGCAGTATTATTTCGTGTTAATCAATTTTTTATGTTTAGCGTTTTCGTGTTAAACGTTTTTCACTGTAATTATTTATTTATTTATCATTCATTAACTAAATATTTAGTAAAAATACCTAATTTAAGAGAAAAAAATAATCGTTATTCACCAATCACAAACTTCCCTACAGTAAAATGAAGAAAGTAAAGAAATTGTTGCCTGTATTGTTTATTGTAAAGAATATCAAGTTCCAAGAAAAATTTGTTGAAATCTATTTTGAGAAATTGTAAAAATTAAATTAAACATTGAAGTTTGATGGTGTAATTTTTTTTTTTTTTTTTTGACGGTTTTAAACATTTAAAAAAGTCAAATAAATGCAGCGTCTGAGAGGCAGAGACTCAGCATATGTTGATACAAAAAAAAAAAAACAGGCAAACATACACACGCAAGCGCACACCACTTATATCCTATTTTTTTTGGCACAGCTTAATGATAAAATAAATAATGGGAAAAAAAGTAAAATGAAGGTGATTCGCTGTTTGTAAAATAAACTTTCGCTTTACTTCAAAAGAAATTCCAAAAAAATAAAAATAAATTAATTCCCCAGGGAGCAATAAGGAAATAAAATCAATCTGGAATAAGGATATATAAATCAGTCTCAATAATAAATCAACAACAAAAAAATGAGGACGTCCTATGTAAGGATCTCATCAATCAAATGATAAAAGATTTTGTGTAATTCAATAAATTCGTCTTGTATTTTATGTCTTGGCCGTTAGCCAATATAAAGTGGACGTTTTAATTCTAATTAGTTTGGAATTTATAATTCAGTTGAATTATTGACTTTGGATAAGATTATAATAATCAATAGTTTTAATCTACTCCTTTTTTTTTTTAAAAACTTATAATCTGAAATAATTAAAGTTAGGATATTTCCCTCGCCCAGTGGATAATAAATATTACGCCATCAAGGAAGTTTTGTCACTATTTGCAATTTTGTTTATTAATTGTTGGTATTTTATCCGTCGTAGCATGCATATTGATTTTGTTTCTGACTGGTTTCGGATTTTCATCCATCGTCAGAGCAAATTCACCAAGTTCACGTAGAGAGTTCATTTCAACGTAATGTTTCTGTTACATTCACACTTGTTGGTTATATATATGTGGGAAGGTTTTAAGGTTATAGTTACTAAGCGTATGTGTTTCATGACAAAGTGGAATTATTATAAATTATTATTAGACATTAGAATATAGTGTATAATAAATAGCATGTTTTGAAGAATATTGTATAACTAAATTTTTATAGTGTTGTTAAGTATGCTCAGTGTTTTATCAAGTCATTTTTATTCGGGGAAGGCGATAAGTTATTTTAGAGTATACTTACATACTACTAAGACTAGATAAAGTTTGAAGAAGGGCAATGCAAAGTTTATGGACAGTCAAACGCTGTGCAAAGTACTAAATAAATCAATGTAAAATAGAAGAGTAGGGTTAATACAAGAAAATATGTACGTAAATGGTATGTACGAGGTTGGCAGCAAAACTGCTAGTTGGAGATGATTATTAAAATAAGTTAAATTATTATTTATTTTATAATTTTGGGGGGTGTGGTTTGTATGTGGGTATGAGCACGGACTTGTAAGTGAGACGACCCCAGTTCGAGTCCAGCGTATAACTGCTAAATTTTATATTTGTTTAAAAAATGTTAATAGTAAAGTAGGTGCTTCCGCCCCCGTCCGCGACACCTAATTTGGTAGTTGGACGTTAAGCCCGCCTGAAAAAATAGGGATTACTTTACTTTTTTTTTACTTTTTTATTTTATAATTTATTTAATACCACATATATACAACCAACAAGTGTGAGTGTAACAGAAACATTACGTTGAAGTGAACTCTTTAGACGAACTTGGTGAATTTTCTCTGATTATGGATGAAAATCCGAAACCGGACAGCAACAAAATCATATGCATGCTAAGACGGAAAAAAATACGAAAAATCAAACCATAGCCATCCATATAAAAAAAACTCTCTAGTCAAGTCCCTAGTTAATTGGCGTAAGCCAAGGGAGAAGGAAGAGATTAAGATTAACTCAGTGGTAGCGTGCTGGATTAGTAACGCGGAGGTCCCGGGTTCGAATCCAGCATACTGCCCTTAGATTTTCTCTTCTTAGGAGGCTTTACAACTCACTGTACGATGATGAGCAGAGTAGTTTGTAACTAGTGAACACTGTTTGGAGGGCGGCAGTGCACGCACTAAGGAGGCTCCGAGGGGCACAATAGATCTTTCAGGTCGCAGTGCCGTAATCCCCTTACAACAGTCTGCAATCTACATCACTAACAGTACTATTTCCTGTACCATTACTGAAGAATATTTTCCAGTCTGGAATTAAACTATATATAAATGCAAGGATTTTTCTTTTTCCAGATAAAATATGCACCTAAACTCTCTCTTTCTCTCACACTGTAGGGGTAGTAAACCCCCACCACTCATCCGCTCTAGCGGAGAGAAACAGCCCCTCTCGCAAAGAGAAAATAGGCTCGGCCAGTATATATATATATACATATATGAGAGATAGGCAATGAGAAATCATTGAGATAGAATTCTGTTGATTTACCCATCAGTTTAACATCGCTCCGTTCATATCTTCTTGGCCACGCAGTCTGTCAGTTCAGTTCAGTTCAGTTAGTGCAAAGTCCTTGGCAGTCAGTCATATACATATATACTGGCCGAGCCTCTCCTCTCTTTGCGAGAAGGAGCTGTTTCTCTCCGCTAGAGTGGATAAGTGGTGGGGGTTCACTACCCCTACACACACCCACACACTCACACACACACAACCCACACACACACTTGAGAGCTCTTAGAACATACAAACACAGATAGATCAATCGCTTGCAATAGTATTCCACTCAATTTTAAAAATTTGAAAGCCCTATTATTCCATTCTTTATCGACGAGAGAAAGTAGGTATATATTTGTTTTTATATTTTTAGCGGAAGGAAATTAATTTTACGAGTGGTCCTTGGAGGATAAGCTCATTTTTCCCTTCACTTTACTTTTCTTAAAGGAAAAAGTTTATTCTTCTTCTTTTTTTAAAAAAAAAAATTGTTTTATGTCTTTTGTGTTTTAAACATCAGTTTTTATGGGCAAACATGTTTGCTGTAATTATTATTATTACTTTAACAAAATTCTACTACGTTTATTTTCATTAAACAGTTAATTTATAACAAATTATGCATTGGCTATAGTTATTTGTTATACATAAAAAAACAACTAATGTTATGTTTTTTCCCCGTCTAGTAAGTGCCCTTGAAACGATTTATTTTCGTCAATTGTTTGTTTTAATTGCCTCGTTAATCCCCCCCACCCCCACCCAATATGATGTGTTCCTTTCCAATTAGTATTTACCATATATTTACGCAGTTTATTTTTTCAGAAATGTAATTTTTTAGGTTGATCATTTTTACTTTCTCTTACTCCTAGTAAAGGGTATTTGTACGCGTGTCAAATTTTTCGGATATCGATTGTTTCACCGGAAATATCGTTTTGAGGTCCCCTGGTCCAAAAGTGGTTTTTATCGATGGTCTGGATGGTTGTTGTGGGTGTGGTTGTCTGTGTGTGTGTGTCCCTGTGTGTGGTAGTATGTGAACCGACATACTCAAAAAACCGAAAAATCCGTAGAAATTTTCAAAACTTGAATATACGTTTAGGTAATCCCCTGAGATCTAACTGTGCGTTATGTGTCAATATGCCTCACCGGAAGTACCACATTTACTATTTGTTTTTTTTATACGTTTTTGGCAATTTGCTCAAAAATGGCTCCGAAGATTTTCTTTAAACTTGCTATATAAACTACACATACAAAGACTTACAACTTTTATTTGAAACATTTCTCCAGGAAAATTCATTTAAGGGCACTTCTGGGGGAGGGTGGGGTTAGGTTTTCATCTTAACTGCTGTTTCAGTATATTAAACAATTCTGTCATCTAAATAATGTTAATTAGAATTAAATATGTTGTTGAAATTCCGAGTTTGAAAAAAAATAGATAACCGGAAGTGCGTTTTTACTGAAATATAATTTCCAGTTTCTGGTATTTTCTCGAAAATGGCTCCAACGATTTTCTTTAAACCAGAGTTGTTAACTATACATATAAAGAGCTACAACTTTTATTTGAAACTTTTCCCCTGATAAATTCATTTAAGGGGACTTTTGGGGGAGGGGGGTTATGTTTTTCTTTAAAATGCATCACAGTTGATTATACAATTCTGTCATCCAAATTGAAATAACTAGAAATTAATATATGACCCAAATTCCGAGTTTCAAGGAAATTAGTAAACCGGACAGTTTTACTGGACAGTGTTTTCACTTTTCGACAATTTCATTAAATTTGGTACACTAACTATAAAATTTGTCAATTATAATTTTTGAGTACGGGAGTTAGAGAAAGTTGTGTGAGTGTTTCACACCAGATTTTTTTTTTTATAATCGTAGCCAATATTTTTATAATTTTAAAATTAGGTTTTTTAATCAATCATCAATTAATTAAAAACAAAGTTTTGTTGAATTTTACAAAAGGAAAATTAGTTTGAGAATGCTTGATTGTTTTCTTATACAAAGTTATTGTTTTTTTTGTTGAAGAAAGTTACAAAACAAGAGCCAATTAGTTAAGAGAAGTGAAATCATTGTTAATATCAAAATTGTATAAAGTTTTGTAAATTAAAAAGGAAATCTATTTCTCTCTCTCTCTCTTCCCATTGGTTATTATTTTCATCACAAATTAAATTTTTCATCATGTCTTTCCTTTGATATTACTTTTTCTAACTAGTTTTATTTATCTCGTATTTTCCTTCATCTGAATTTCTCCACTTCAGAATTATTTGAAAATATCCGTGAGTAAAGTTATGAAATAAATGACAGTTATCATTAAATAATTTTTCATTTTTCCACAAATAGACAACTTTCCGCATGTGTATATTGCGTGTTGATTTTAAAATGGGTCCAATGAAAACAATGAATGGGGGGGGTAATATCTCCTTTCTTTCACTATTATTTCTTAAAAAAACATATATTTGTTATATTCGAATAATCAGCGGTCAATATTGTGTTATGCTGCCCAAGTCTGGGGCTACCAGCGTTATGAAGAATTAGAGAAATTTCAAAAGATATTTTGTTAAAAAAGTGTTTGCTTTGCCCAGTTTTACACCTAACTACATAATTCACCTTGAGGGCTCCATCAACACCGTTTTTTTCTTCACATTAAGTCTTTATATTAAATATTGCACTAAAATTTTTTCTTCTCCTGATTCCCATTTAACGAAGATTGTAGCCTCAGAAGTTGTTAAAAAGAATATTCTATGGTTTAAATGCTGGTCGGATCTTTTGCAGGAAATACTCAATAGAATTCAGTTTTAGTCTAGATAATTTAACAGACTGGAAAACTTATGCTTCAGTCTTGCTAGAGAAAATCAGAACAAGTGATCGGGAGGAGTCTGTGAGTCGTGCTCTGAAGTCTGATCGTTTCCTTCTTTATAAAGAGCTGTTGGATACTAATAGGGATCTCTCTACATATAATGTTGGTCTAAATGAAGAGGTTAATCTTAAAGATTTGAGTCTATTGTTCAAAATAAGGGGTGAATAACTCAATCTAAATTGTGTTCCATGGTGCAATAAAGACCAGGATAAAGAGCGGTGCCACTTGTGTAATCTAAGTGAACGAGAGGATATGTTCCACTTTTTATGTCAATGTTCTGCACTGGCTCATATTCGTCAATTACACTTTGGAATAAGTTCACTTTCATCACAGTTTGTTATTTCCTACCTCTCCAATTTAACTGTTGCCTTGTTTTTGTAAAATTTGTTCAACAAGCTCTAGATTATAGAAATAAAACCAATCATTAATACCTATAAGTTCATAAGTAATAATTATAATAAAATAGTAATAGCAAAATAGTAATTTTCTTTGTTATATGCAACTTTGCTTTTCTTTTTATGTAAAATTAATAACCAAACTCTGGCAGACGGCTTCATGGCATGCTATGTAATACTAATTTAATTATTTTTGAATGTAATATTTTCTTTTAAATAAAGTGTATTATTATTATTATTATTATTATTATTCGAATAATCGCTCCCGACGATTATCCGTTTGCGGATTGTCCGTGCATGAATTTAATTTAAAAAATCTGGTGTGAAACACTCACACAACTTTCTCTTACTCCAGTTTTCAAAATTGTAATTGACAAATTTCATAGTTTGTGTACCAAATTTGAATGAAATTCGTCGAAAAATTGTTCAATAAAAGCGCATTCCGGTTTACTAATTTTCTTGAAACTGAATTTCAGCCATATATTTATTTCTAATTAATTATGTTTGGATGATAGAATTGTATAATCAACTATGATAGCACTTTAGAGAAAAACATAACCCCACCCCTCCCCTAAAAGTGCCCTTAAAAGAATTTTCCCAAAGAAATGTTTTAAATAAAAGATGTAGATCTTTGCATGTTTAATTTATATATGAAATTTCAAAAAAATCGTCGAAGCCATTTTTGAGAAAATTGCGAAAAAAGAGAATAAATCATTTAATAAAGTGTTAAAGTAAACGCACTTCCGGTTATCCAATTTTTTTCAAACTCGGAATTTCAACAACATATTTAATTCTAATTAACATTATTTAGATGACAGAATTGTCTAATAAACTGAAATTGCACTTTAGAGGACAACCTACCCCCACCCCTCCCCCAAAAGTGCCCTTATATGCATTTTCCCAGAGAAATGTTTCAAATAAGAATTGTAGATCTTTCCATGTGAAGTTGATATACAAAGTTTAAAGAAAATCGTCGGAGCCATTTTTGAGAAAATTTCAAAAAAGTGAAAAAAACACTTAGTAAAGTGGCACTTCCGGTTGAGGAATTTTGACAGATAACGTACTGTCAGATCACATAGTGATACCGAAACGGAATATCAAGTTTGAACTTTCTGCGATTTTTCATTTATGAGCTACGCTGTACATACATACATACATACATACATACATACAGACACACACACAGACCATTTGCTAAAAACCACTTTTTTGGACTCAGGGGACCTCAAAACGGATATTTCCGGTGAAAACTCGATATCGAAAATTTGACACGATTACAATACTTCCTCTTACTTAGGGTTAAGAGAAAGTAAAAATTTGACACGATTACAATACTTCCTCTTACTTAGGAGTAAGAGAAAGTAAAAAATAATTATATGTTATATGTATTTTTTTTTTTTAATATTTGCTCGCTTTCATGTTTATCGCAGTGCACGTGTTCGTATTTTTAGATGTTTAAAGTGGGTGGTGTGGGGTATCTGAAGTCAATTGGACTAGTTTTAGTTAGGATTTTTTGGATTCTATCGAGCCAAAAACAAGTGAAATAGTATCTGAAATGAGTGATTTAATGGCAAATTTAGATGGCTTTCAAAATGTTGGATAGTGAAAATATTGAGGAGTGGTTAGAACATGTTTCACATGTGACGTAGGTTTTCAAATAATGAGTGACACGGATATTATTTCCGATTTCATTCAATCAGAAGAGCAAGAGAATGAAGCTGAAAGTGGAGAAGAAGAAATTATCAATCTCATTAGTCACAACACGGCCCTGAATTCTGGTATAACGACATAATAGCTCTTAGAAAAATTCGAACTGATATTACAAAAAAATCATTAAAAGATTCCTGCAAACAAACCAAAATCACAGATTAATAATAAACATTAAAACATGTTAAAATAATTGTCTGCCTTAGAAATGTATAATATGTTGGATTTTAGAAATAAATAATTATAGTTCGGATTATCCAGTGTTTTTCGATTATCCGTGCCGCTCCTTCCGGATAATCGGGAGTTTACTGTATATTGATTTTTTTATGTAAATATTCTTATAAATTATAGATTTATATTTATAAAAATAAGAGGAGAAAACTCTTCTAGGAAGACTTAGACATTGAACATGGAAACTTCCTGCCAAGAACAAAAATCTGGCATGTCAATTTCTCATCTATGAAAACTATATTGAACCTTAAAGCATAATTTGTAAAAACGTCTTCATATTTTATAAAATAAAAAGCTTTTTATATGAATTATGTATGTAATTTAAGATAGAGAGTTGTAAACAATTTAAAATTCATAGAAATAATTGTGGAATTGTCGTGTGTTTGTTTTTGAAGTGATATCAAGTGTTGAAAACCTAAATCTAGCCTTTGGGTATGCTAAAAAGAAATAGTTGCACATCAACTAACGCTATAAAGGGGAAAATCTAGTCGGTTTACATAAGTCCTAAAGTTGTATTGTAATGTAATGGTGTGTTGTATTAGATTTGTGCCAGTGTTAGCTTTATACTTAACTATTATGCTGGGAGATCAAGATCCTCGGAATTCTGAATAAGCATTCAGGTTAAGGTTGTTGGCTTGAGAAGTAACTTATCTTGATACCATCTCTGAAATCTAAAATATAATAGCGAAGTCGCAAATAGAAGTGTATATCAGTTTGTTAGTGGTCGTGTTAGCACTCTGAAAACCCTTTAATTCTGTCTAGGTTTTTTTTTTGGTAAGAAAACCCGTCTTCTGAAGAAAAAACTTTTCATATAATTTAAAACAAACTTTGTAAATCAAATAAGCCGGATTCTAAATGAAATATAGATTAATTTTTATTAAATTTGGTTAAAGTATTTAACCACTGATGAGTGCCTCTCTCATGATACTGTTCTCATCTTTGATGCGAGTAGCCTCGGACAGTTTGATTGCCGTGGATTGTTCATTAAATTTATGTGGCAGATTCCTCCTAACCATGGCGCATCTCTGGCCATGCCCACTTTAAAAATCAGACGTCCTCTTATAACAGACCTGGAAAATCTTTTCTCTCATGGGTAGAAGTTTTCTTATTAGTGTTAAAGAGAATATCAGTTTGAAGTAAAGTTCGCGCTATTACTTTTTAAAGAAATATTTGCATTTTTTTTTTTTCAGCTCTAAACAATCATAAGTCATATGCCGATACCCAGCTTTGAATTAATATTAGTAAATACTTAAAAAATATGACCACATGGGGCATATCTTAACAAGCAGCGCCATTTTTTGTCGCTGTGTCTGTGTGAACACTTCCATTTACCTCTGCAGCAATCTTTAGTGATCCTATATTATAAATAGAATTCAATAAACTTTGTCTGCCAGATGCAGAAGAAATATAAATGTGGATAAAACTGAGATTTTATTCGTCGTACAAATATGCATGCTACGAATATCCCAGATGTTTTCCAGCATTTTGGACCCATCCCCATATTCAATAAAACGATTAGTTGATATTTTTTATTATTAAAAAGAATGGGGATTGTAAGGTAGAACCTTTTAATTGGCTTAGTTAGTATTAATACTTCCAACCTGCCAAAGCGGGTGTTCAGCAAGGCACCGTCCTAGAACCAATATTATTCACAGTATACGCTGCAGATATCCCAACCCACCCTGACACAGTTATTTCCTTCTTCGCAGACGATACTTCTATTCTTTCTACCCATATTGACCCATTAATATCTCATAGATAGCTTCAGTACCATCTATCATCTCTCTAATCATGGTTCAAAACTTGGAGAGTCAAATTATAAGAAAACAAATTTCAACATGTCACATTTACCCTTCGAAACATTACCTCTCAACCTATACACTATAACAGTATCCCATTACCTGCTGCTAATGGTGTCCACTATCTTAGGCTTTACATTGACCTGGAACCTACATCACGACTCAAAAGAAAAGAACTTATCATACGATTCAGATACTCAAAAAACTTCTAGACAACAGATCGAAACTCACACTGCAAAACAAAAGACTTATCTATAGAGCCATCTTTGGGCATACGGAATTGAACTGTTGGGTTTAAATAAGCGTTCCAGGTCTTCAACGTATCCAGTCCCTGCAATTCAAAATCCTTAGTACCATTGCTCCCTACTATGTCTCTAACAAAACAATCCACACAGACTTGGACATACCCTTCCTACAAGAAGTTATCAAAACACGATATAATAAATTCCCTATATCCTTAACCTCTCATCATAATCCTCTTGTCCGTCGTCTTTCGTCCCTAATCCTCCCCGACGCCTGAAACGCCAATGGCCACCAGACTTGCTAACAGACAGTAACGAACATTAACAATATTTATCATGAGTGCTAATAAAAAATAAACTGGGTAGTTTCGCCTCTCTTTTGTTTATAATTATTCACACATATTTACTTGTGACACTTATGCTGTTGCAAATAACAATAAAAATTAAAAAAAAAAAAAAAGTATTAATACTCATTAACACTGGCGAGTAATCCACCAACTCGATTGATAATTTATCCTTACTAGCAACACGTTTAATGTATATCTCTTATAGGAAACTATCGTCCACTATAACCCAATGTGTAAATGTGTAAACATTGGGCCACTTTGCCCCATTACCTAATCGATGTTTGAAATGTATATCCAGCTAATAACTGACTAATAAAAAAATTAATAAACAATAGTTATAAAAAAAGTCACTCAAGATAAAAACCAGAGAAAGTAATAACCTAACTTGCTAGGAAGTTTTTACTGAGATTTACATGTGTGACTAATCGAACTTGTTGAACTATGGTAAGTTGCGCAAGGATCTTTTCGCCAGTATAACTAGAGAAACTCGCTCAATATTTTTCAGTGATTACTAATAAAAAATGTTCTCTCACTAGGTTTAAAATTATTTAAAAAAAATCCTGCTTTGGTAGCCATTAAACATGCAAACTCAGAAAGAACTTCCACGTCAAAAAATCTGGCATATTTGATGAGGGTTAATAGAAAAGACACATGGTAACAGATCTGTAAAGGATAAGAATTTCTTTTAGCATCCAATTACCTTCATGGTGGAACTTTCAATTTGGTACATTCTCTTAGTTTTACTTTCTCTTACTCCCAGTAAGAGGAAGTATTGTAATCGTGCCAAATTTTCGATATCGAGTTTTCACCGGAAATATCCGTTTTGAGGTCCCCTGAGTCCAAAAAAGGGGTTTTTAGGCACATGGTCTGTGTGTGTGTTTTTTTTTTTCCTGACGAGAGTAATCCTAACGCCAGGGAGTTTATTTAATACATGCTCCATAAATTATATTACATGTATATCTAGAACTTATTATTTGTAAATATATAAAACATTGTCATTATTGTTTAAATTCATCTTGAGGAAAATAACATAATACATATTTCTACAATATATAAACTAAATTACATCAAACTGTTAACGTGATAAATAGTTTTGAAAAGATAAAGTAAATAAAATAATGGTTACTAAAAATAATAATTAATTACAATAGTTGAAAATCAATATTTTTTAGAAATTTTATAAACTGAGCACACAATTGTTTTTGTACCAGTAAACCAAAATCTGTAACTCCTCTGTAAGATACAAAACTGCACCAATTCCACTCTTTGTGGTACAAATAGAGGACATTGTAGAATGATGTGGCGCCAAGTTTGAGGTGACTGATTATCGCAATGGCATGAGGGGTCAGCCATTATTTTAAACCTATGCAAGTAGTTTCGGTTCTTTCCATGGCCACTCAGAGCCTGAGTAGTGTAGAAGTCTAGTTTTTATAGCGGACTTGTCCTTCGGCTAATTATATTGGGGAAAAACTCCTTGGTATAATGCCCTTTCTCTGTATTAGCCCAGTCTCTTTGCCTGCTTGCATGACTCTCTTCAGCCAAAATGGACTTCAAATATGATCGAGGCACTTTGTTGTACGATTCTTCAAGGTGTAAATCCTGGAATGCTTGCTTAGCCAGAGTATCTGCGGCCTCGTTACCCTCTCGACCAACATGCGATTTCACCCAGCAAAAGCTTACTTCTACCTTCTTCTCATGCTCCAAGCTGTAAACTAAGCTCCTGATTCGTTCAATTAAGGGTGAGTGTATCCTAATGTTTTTGATGCTATCCAGCCCAATTCTGCTGTCGGTATAAATGGTTATCTTTCCTGCATCATGGTTGGATTTTTCAATATCAGAGTTCTTTATCCATGTGAGTGCCTCAACCAAAGCCACTTGCTCAGCTTGATTATTAGAGCAACGACTATTGAGGCGAAATCGACCTTCAGCTAACACTGCCTCATCCTTGTACACAACCTTGTGTGTGGGTGTGTGTGTGTGTGTATGTATGTGAACAGCATAGCTCACAAACGAAAAATCGCAGAAAGTTGAAACTTGATATTCCATTTTGGTATCACTATAGTATACGACTGGAGGCCAGCGGTCGAAATTCCTCGACCGGAAATACCACTTTACTAAATGTTTTTTTTTTGCAGTTTTCTCAAAAATGGCTCCAACGATTTTCTTTAAACTTGATATATCAACTACCCTTACAATGATCTACAATTTTTATTTGAAACATTTCTCCGGGAAAGTGCATTCTAGGGCACTCTAAAGTTCTATTTCAGTTTACTATACGATTCTATCATCTAAACAATATTAATTAGAATTAAATGTGTTGTTGTAATTCCGAGTTTGAAAAAAATCGGATGACCGGAAGTGCGATTTTTACTAAAATGTATTTTTCAGTTTTCTGGTATTTTTTTACTTTCTTGCAATTTTCTCAAAAATGGTTCGGACGATTTTCTTTAAACTTTTCATATCAACTACACATGCATATCATCTACAACTTTATTTAAAATATTTCTCTGGAAAAATTCATTTAAGGGCACTTTTGGGGGAGGGGTGGGGTTAGGTTTCCTCTAAAGTGCTATACAATCCTACCATCCAAACAAAACTAATTAGAAATAAATAGATGGCCAAAATTCCGAGTTTCAAGAAAATAAGTAAACCGGAAGTGCGCTTTTACTGAACTTTTTTTTCAGTTTTCAAGACGAACTCCAACGAATTTCATCAATTTTGGTATACAAACAAACTAAAAAGTTTTCATTAAATGTTGGATAAAACATACTAATGTCAAAGGGATAAGAGAAAGTTGTATGAATGTTTCACACCAGATTTTTTTTTTTGTTAATTGCATGGTACGACCAAAACCAAATTTTGGAGATCTTAGGTTCTTTTGGACCTGTGAGTGCCTGTGGTAATTCGCTAAGAACAATGATTGATCTTTCTCTAAGTTTTATTTAATTTTACTCTCAAAAGAGTCATTTTACTTCTCATCTACCATATTCCTAATTTAAAGATAAATCTTTATAAAGATGTAGATAAAATCTATGTCGTTACAATATATATATTATAATAGCCATTGTTTGAACATCTACCCACTATAACAATATAATACGATATTGACCTAAATTTCATGAATATACTAGTCCCCATGGGTACCAACACGTTTTATATGATCACCTAACTCAGAAAGTAACTTAGTAGCTGGGGGGGCACCTTTAAACCCTAAGCCCAAATATTTACCCCTAAACAACGTGTGTTGTTTTCCGACTTTAACTACTTTGTCGGAAATTTAGAAAAAATCACATTAACTTGAATCAAACCCAACCCCCACAATCCCTCAAAAATGATCTTGAATAACATGTTATTGTTGTTTATCTAAAAATTGAATAATTTTTAGAAAATAAGTTTCTTACTTGATATTTAAAAATAATATAAATTGACCTTAATATTCATTTTATAAATAATATAAACTGCTGACAAAAGTATTCGCTAAACTTTCAAATATTAGAAGTTGAGTTGAAAGGTATTTTCTTTTTTTTTTTTTTTTAATTGGATCATTTGTGAAACCTCTAATCCATGGAAAAAAGACAACTACCAAAAATTTAAGAAAAACCTTGCTTTATGCACAAAATAAAAAATAAAGCTCAAAAAAAAAAAAATAATCTGTAAAATTCAAAATTAAAATTGTTCTTATTTATTATCACTTCTTCATTTTTGTCAACAGTACTTAGTGATACCTCCTCTTGCTCTGATAACTGCAGCAAACCTCCTTGGCATTGAAGAGATTAGACTTTGGATAACCTCTTGAGAAATCTCATTCCTTTCTTCAATAACTACTGTACGTAGCTCCCTGAGAGTGCTAGAGGCAATCAGGCGAAGTCTTCCAATTGTGTCCCAAAGGTGTTTTATTGGATTTGGGTCTGGAATTCTCGGTGGAGAAACCAAACTCCAATCCCAACATCCTGTAGGTACTGAAGGACAACTCGAGCAGTGTGACATCTGGCATTCTCCTGCATTAATAGAAAATCATCACCGACACTTTCAGAAATTGGCACAACATATCGCGAAGAACCTCTTCAAGATACTTCCGGGCATTTAGCGTCCCATTTTCCACGATATGTAAGTCTGTACGTCCGTCAAAAACTTTTGCCTCCCGAAATCATAACACCGCCACCACCAAAAGCCACTCTTGGAGAAGTGTTAGCCTCTGCATATCTCTCATTTTGACGCCTCCAAACTCTCATAGTTCTATCTGGAGAATGTAGGGGCGAATCTCGACTCATCTGTGAATAAAACACGTCTACAATCCTCTGTTGTCCAACTGACATGCTCTCGTGAATATTGCAGTCTGTGGCGATTTTACGTGCTCTGGTGAGAAGAGGGCTGTAGCGGAATCCTGGAAGCCAAGTTTGCTGCATTTAACCTTCTACTGACTGTCCTACTTGAAATATGGACATTACGGACATCAGCGATCAAGCGACGTAATTGATTTCTAGTGACGAACCTGTTCCTTAACACATTCAAATAAATAAATCTCTCATCTGTCCGAGTTGTACTTCTGGGCAGGTCTTCTAGAGTATCTCCCAGGTTCCCTGTAGCGCATTAACATTCTTGAAACAGTGGATTGGTTCATTCCTAGTCTCTGAGCAATAATTGACTGCTGAACCCCTCCTACATGTAATGTTACCACACGTACTGCAATTTTTTCCGAATAATTACGAAGAAGAGGCATGTTAAGAACAAAAAGTAAAAATAAAAAAGAAATGATAAGAAAAAACTCAACAAAAATGTGTAGAAGAGAGAAATTACCACAAACAGTGAAATTGAGATGAACTGGAATTATTATCGTGTTTTCAAGAGTTCAGAGAATTAATCATTTAAAAACATAAACTAATGGTTGAGTCTCATATTTCTCTTGGATCAGAGTCCACTCACAACGAATCCACAATAAAAAAAAGTGTAGTAATAAATTGTAACTTCAAATTTCAACATTTTGAAATTTTATGCAATACTTTTGCCCAGCAGTTTTATAATAACAGAGAATATAAATTTTAATAGTTGTATCATAATTTGTGTAGGTTTTTATACATAACTTAATATTTAGGTTTTTTTTTTTTTTTTAATAAATAAATACAATTTATTTAATATAGACACATATGATTATAATAAAACTTCACAACACAAAAAGGAATATAGAATTATTCATTATTCATAGTTAATGGTTGCGAGATGTTTAAGTGAGATAGTCTTGTATTTGAATTTATCCCGCTGGTATATGTATTATACAACATATGGCCCTTCCACCGACTATACAACCTTCTACAGATTATTATCTATATGATGTATTATGGAGTTGATAAAAAAAAAAGTTTATATATATATATATCTATCTAGATAAAATTGAAGAAGGAATAATTGAAAGAATAATTATTTTTGTATGGACGGTGAAAAATTCGTCCATAAAAAGGCCACCTGTAATCATTTGTTTTTCATGATAAATTAAAAGGAGTTTTTCAAGTTTTATTGTGATCAGTTGTTATATTACATTAAGTTTTGGTTTAATGACTTTGTCATTGCACACCCATATTGTACGAGGCATGTCCAGTATTTGGTTACAAAAATGTTTATTTGAACCAAAAAATTACCTGGTTACATTAGTACATATGTAAGCTATTTTTCGACATAGTCACCATTCTTCTCAATGCAAGTGGTGTACCGGGGTATTAATTTTTTGATGCCTTCCTCGAAGTAGTTTCCCGCCAACCCCTTCGTCCACTTCTCCACCTCCCTCTTCACCACCTCGTCGGTTGAAAACCTTTTTCCACCCATGTGCAGCTTCAGGGAGGTAAAGAGATAGTAATCTGAAAGTGCTAGGTCAGGGGAATGCGCGGGATGGTTTAGGACATCCCATTTAAACGAGGCAAGCAGTAGTGTGTGGTCTGGCATTGTCGTGCAGCAGGCAGACTCCCTTTGTCAGCATGCCTCTCCTTTTGTTCTGAATCGCCCTCCGCAATTTTTTTAGGGTCTCACAGTATCTTGCAGAGTTGATGGTCTCCCCTTGAGGCATATATTCAATTAAAATTATGCCTTGACAGTCCCAAAGCACGGATGCCATGATTTTCTTGGCTGAAATTGTGGTTTTGAACTTTTTGGCGGAGGGTGAAGAGGTGTGACGCCATTGTTGAGACTGCCTTTTAGTAATGATGGAGCGGAGAAATTCATCTCCATGGAGTTTGTAGCGTCTCAAAAACTGTTGCCCGGCCTCCACTCGATTCAACTTAGCGGGAGATTGGATTGACATTTTTCACGAAACGTACTGTCGCGTCGACAGTTCTCAACGTACTTACCTCGAAACGGTCTCGTTGCGGAGGGGAGGAATCAGGCTACACGACAATGTAGCCAACGTGTCGAAAACAAAATCCCTCCGGCCGTGAGAGCCTCAGTACACTTACTTACTAGACATGCCTCGTATGTATTGCAGTATCAGCTTGCTTCTATCTTGGGCTGTTTAATCGGTCTTAGAAGTTGGAAATCACTTTTTTATTAAGCTTGTCGGACTTAGATTTTCTTCTTATTTCATTTGGGAGCATGTGATTAACCGAATGCAGGAAGCATCCAAGACGAAGATGATTCAAGTTGTTATCACGTATTTTCAATGGAACTTACACAACCGATTTCGAACATAATTCCCTTGGAATCGAAGTAATGGTATTGAAAGGGCTTACTTCTCAATTCCTTATTTTACAACATAAATTATCTGATTTAGAAAGTATATGATATACAAGTAATTATTTCCTCTTTTAGATTATCAGAAATAATCATTTTTTTTTTTTAAGTAAAATTTGTTAAGCGTTGCTAAAGCAAAAATACGCCTTAAAAAGTGAAACCATATTTGAAAACATCAATTTACGAGTAATTCTATGTTTCTTGATAAGTGACGACGCCACATTTAGAGAACCAGCTTCAACTAATAACGGACTACATTTTTACTTATTTACTTTCTCTTACTCCTAGTAAGAGGAAGTATTGTAATCGTGTCAAATTTTCGATATCGAGTTTTCACGGAAATATCCGTTTTCCGGACCCTCGAGTCCAAAAAAGTGGTTTTTAGTAAATGGTCTGTATATGAGTGTGTGTGTGTGTGTGTGTGTGTGTATGTATGTATGTGAACAGCATAGCTCAAAAACGAAAAACCGTAGAAAATTGAAACTTGATATTCCGTTTAGGTATCGCCATAAGATCTGACAGTACGTTATCTGTTAAAATTCCTCAACCGGAAGTACCACTTTACAAGTTTTTTTTTTCTACTTTGTTGCGATTTTCTCAAAAATGGCTCCGACGATTTTCTTCAAACTTAGTATATCAACTACACATACAAAGAGCTACAGCTTTTATTTGAAACATTTCTCCGAGCAAAATCCATTTAAGGGCACTTTTGGGAGAGGGGTGGGGTTAGATTTTATCTAAAGTGCTATTTCAGTTTATTAGACAATTCTGTCATCTAAATAATGTTAATTAGAATTAAATATGTTTTTTGAAATTCCGAGTTTGAAAAAAATCGGATGAACGGAAGTGCGTTTTACTAAATGGTTTTTTTTTACTTTTTCGCGATATTCACAAAAATGGCTCCAACGATTTTCTTGAAATTTCATAAATAAACTACACATATAACGATCTACAACTTTTTATTTAAAACATTTCTCTAGGAAAATTCATTTAAGGGCACTTTTAGGCGGAGGGGTGGGGTTATGTTTTTCACTAAAGTGCTATCATAGTTGATTATAATACAATTCTATCATCCAAAAAAAAATTAATTAGAAATTAATAGGTGGCCAAAATTCCGAACTTTCAAGAAAACTAGTAAACCGGAAGTGCCCTATAACTGAACAGTTTTTTCAGTTTTCGACGAATTTCATTAAAATTTGGTACGACGCAAACTATAAAATTTGTCTGTTACAATTTTCAGAACTGGAGTAAGAGAGAGTTGTGTGAGTGTTTCACACCAGATTTTTTTTTGTATTCAATGACTGCTTATGAATAGATCCATCTAACTTTTCAGTATATGCAATCGGCAACGATTTTATATGCTGGAAAAGTAGCCACGTTGGAATATAATAAAGAAGATACTACAATAATAATAATAATTGATTATAAGAAGAGATTTAATTAATTTTTAAAATAAAAAAATATTACTATAGTATAACATTATTACCTAATTTTCATCTTATTAATTCGCCATAGACGGATATAATAACACAATGAATTTTCAATTTTTTTTTTATTTTTCTGTTTGCAGGTGAGTGGGCGAAGAGAAATGGAGTAAACAAACAAAACAAACAAACAAAACGCGCAGTGGGTTTTTTTTAAATAAGTGGTTATTTTGAATTAGTAGAGACGTAATCATAGTATTTTGCAGAGGATCAGGGGGGGGGGAGATGACAGTTGAGTATAGGAGGTATGAGTTTCTATTAAAGTGCCTTTTCGTATATTAGGTACACGACGACAGTAAGTAGATTTTAGACGAATTTTTGAAGAGCTAAAAGTTCATGTTTTCTGCATTCCTCAAGTATCAGGTTTCAATATATTTTCACTCAGGATACTGACTAAGATAATTAAAGTCAGTTAATTAAACTTAGTAAATTTTCTAAGTTTCTCGTTTCTAAGGTTTCTCGTTTTTGAGCTGTTCTGTTCACATACACATACAGACAGAACGTTTGCTAAAAACCACTTTTTTGGACTCAGGGGAGGACCTCAAAACGGATATTTCCGGTGAAAACTCGATATCGAAAATTTGACACGATTACAATACTTCCTTCCTCTTACTAGGAGTAAAAGAAAGTTAAAATCCAATCTGAAAAAGGTGTATTTTCTTTGATAGATATTGGCCAAAATCTTCTATTGTCTTGTTCCCTGTTACGATTTTCTCTTTCTGCTGTCAAGTGGAATCAGATGTCTTGAAGAGTGTTATGATGCGATGAATGGTTGGGAGTTAGAGATTTTTAGAGAGTTGTTACTCGAAATATGAACTACTAATTTATGAAAATAGACTATATTTTAACAATAATTTAAACGTTTGAAAAGATATAACTACAATTAATTTAAAATATATTAAATGGTAACTAGAATGCACAACTACAATGATGATGAATAAATATATGTTTAAAACCTTGGATAGGGACGCGCTCGCTATGTATGAACTGATGTCGTATATGACTGGTAGAATCCTGATGAAACGCTGATAAAATACTGAAGAATACTCATCCTCTCCTCCTGTGGAGAGACGTTTATATTGGCATCACTCACACATTCACAAGTGTGTAATTACGGGTCACACTAAAACACTCTTGCCGTGTGTTGACCCTAGGTCTTGAAAAGGTCGGTGACCAGTATGGCAACAGATGATGGCGGTTATCAAAGGACTGTAGCCAGGTGGTCTTTTGAGTGTTTGTTGACCCTTTTATATCGGCCAGGTGGCTTCTGTACACTGGCTGTATAATGACCCTTTTGAAAGGGTTTTTGTTGAAACGGGTTTTAGCGGTGTGTCTTTGGCGGTCCCTTCGACCGTGCACTGACCGCGGCTCTTGACCTGAATAATAGCGACTGGCTGGCACCACTAGTTATAATTTTTATAATTTAAAAATTTGTATCTTTTCCTTCTTGTTATCACTCCTTCTTGTTATCACATTACACTGCAATTATTCTGCATAATTATTCTTTAATATATTTTCATCAAACTTGGAATGTTTATTAAGTTTAATTAACTGGCTTTAATATTATTTGTATCCTGAGTGAAAATATATTAAAACCTCATCCTTGAGGAATGCAGAAAACATGTACTTTTAACTCTTCGAAAATTCGTCTAAAATCTACTTAATGTCGTCGTATACCTAATATACGAAAATGGCACTTTAATAGAAAACTCATACCTCCTATACTCAACTGTCATACCTCCCCCCACCCCAGAATCCTCCCTAAAATGGATTTATCCGGAAAAAATGTTCGCGAAAAATTAACTGTTTAGTTGGTAGTTCATGGTATCAAGATAAAAAATAAATCGTGAAAACTGTTTGCGAGAAAAATCGCCAAAAAAAAAATTATTAAAAAAAAAAAAATCTGGTGTGAAACACTCACACAACTTTCGCTTACTCCAGTTCTCAAAAAATTGACAAATTTTATAGTTTGTTGTGACAATTTAATGAAATTCGTCGGTTTACTCATTTTCTTGAAACTCGGAATTTTGGCCATCTATTTATTTCTAATCAAGTTTGTTTGGATGATAGAATTGTATAATCTATCATCCAATTATACTTTATCAACTATGATAGCACTTAGAGAAAACATAACCCCATCCCCTACCCTAAAAGTGCCCTTAAATAAATTTTTCCAGAGAAATGTTTCAAAAAAAAGTTGTAGATCTTTGTATGTTTAGTTTATATGGTAAGTTTCAAGAAAATCCGTCGAAGCCATTTTTGAGAAAATCGCGAAAAATATCATTTAGTAAAGTGGTAAAGTAAAAGCACTTCCGGTCATCCGATTTTTTTCAAACTGGGAATTTCAAAAAACATATTTAATTCTAATTAATATTATTTTAGATGACAGAATTGTCTAATAAACTGAAATAGCACTTTAAAGAAAAAACCTAACTCGATCCCATCCTAAAATTGCCCTTATATGAATTTTCTCGGAGAAATGTTTCAAATAAAAGTTCTAGATTTTTGTATATATGTTGATGTCCACAAAATTTGAAGAAAATTGTCTGAGCCATTTTTTTGAGAAATTCGCAAAAATGTAAAAAAAAAAAAAAAAAAAAAACCTACTAGTAAAGTGGTACTTCCGGTTAAAGAATTTTGACAGTTAACGTACTGTCAGATCCTATGGTGATACCTAAACGGAATATTAAGTTTCAACTTTCTATGGTTTCTCGTTTTTGAGCTGTTCTGTTCACATACACATACAGACAGAACGTTTGCTAAAAACCACTTTTTTGGACTCAGGGGACCTAAAAACTGATATTTCCGGTGAAAACTCGATATCGAAAATTTGACACGATTACAATACTTCCTTCCTCTTACTAGGAGTAAAAGAAAGTAAAAATCCAATCTGAAAAAGGTGTATTTTCTTTGATAGATATTGGCCAAAATCATGTATTGTCTTGTTCCCTGTTAGAATAAAGGAAAATATCAACTATGAACATTCTGCGCTTTTGTTTTTTTAAGTACCCTACACATACACACCACCACACACACACTACACCTTAGAAAAACAATTTCTAAAACTGGAGCCACAGAAGTGTATTTCCAGTAATAATTCGATGTCGAAAATTTGACACGATGCACTCAATACTTCCAGCAGTAGAGGGCAGTTAAAAAAAAAAAAGTATTTTTATCCAAATTTTGCTGCTGAAAAGATGAAAAGCTAAAAATAAAAGAAAAAGCAATATTTCTATATTTTTTTTTTAGTATAATTATCAGACGTTACAAATTATTTTTCATTTGTGTAGTCTGCTTGCCAGTTATTTCCATTCCTCCGCTCTGCTATTCACTTTTGTTCTTAATTGTGAGACACTTGATGATTCCTTTTTTTTTTAAAAAAAAAAGATTATTTCATCAATATTTTTTTTGTTCTTTTTAATTTTATTCTTTCAGTTTTAAGGAAATTTTTGGATAAATTTTTTGGTATGATATGAATTGTCGTTAAAATGTATATATGATATGATGAAGATATGGAATTGCTGCTTTTAGCTATCTAGTTGCTTAGCCAATTAATCAGAATCATTTTTATCCATGAGTCAATTTTATTTTCATCCAACTAAAATATAATATATTTTAAAATTTAAATAACCTGGACGTTATATCCATTATAATAATAGTTTGAATTCATTTCAGTAATGGCACAACTTATTTACATGGTTGGCAACTTGATTATCGGCATCTTCAGGGTGTGACATCTTGACAATTATTTGTTGATTAATATATTTATGTACGTTTTTGGCCTTTATATTGGATAATTTTTGCAATATTTTGATACGTTGACTTAATCAACATTCTCTTAATTCGGCGAATTTTATTACTCTAGAAATTTCTTTTAATATTTTAAAATAAATAAATTCCATTGAATGTATAATTAAAATGTATATATATATATATATATTCATTCAATACAGGTCTAACAAAATATAAAACGATTTTAGGGTGGTTCCTTTAGAGGGAAGGATTTTACTCTAAATAGACATTTATCAATATCTCTATAATATTGTCTTGCAAAAAATTCCGAGTTTTTGAAGAAAATCGGTTGACCGGCTAGGAAGGAATCCTCCTTACCTTTTTGTGGTCTCGAGCCAGCCCTTGCTGTCACTAAGAGGTTCTACGATAGTCCAGATTAGACGTTGAGAGACGAGAGATTTGGGAGAAACATTGAGAGGACAAGCAGGGATGCCTCCAGGCTAAAAGGTTTTGTCAAAGGAACTAAGCAACGGTGTAACAGGAACCAAAGAGAGGATCCGTAGCAGTAAAAGAGAGGCAAAATGACAGGACCACTCTCTCGGACTAGAGTGGGAGAAACTACATAAATAAAGCGATGGGAGATAGATAAAGACAGTTCATACAACTGAGGTCACTCGCCAGTCACAATGTGTCATTACCCTTTACCACTTTTTAAGTGTAAAGTCCAGGCAGTCAATGTCACTTCTTATATTATACAGTGTTAACCATATTTTGTTTATTCATTCAAACCAGACCGTTTCTCTCCTTCAACAACCCCATTATAAAGGGATTTCAGATTACCTCCTGTCCCTGAGTAGGATAAGATTGAGTACTTTAGTAGATGTAGTGACTGGACACTATGGCTGGCTAGTCATCTACATAAAATAGGGAGGACGTCTAGTCCCATATGTCAGAATTGTGATGATGGAGTTAGGAAAACGGCATATCACTAACTCGCTGGCACTAGGTTTCGGATTTTTGGGAAAGTCTCACTATCACAGGAAAACCTGGAAGGGTAAGAAGAGTTAAGGGGATATTTTAGGATATTGTAGACAAACCGGTAGGCTACCAGAAGAGATCAGTTAGCGGTGATAAAAGCCATATTGGCTTAGGTCCCCGTGCCGATAGACACCCACTATTTAATAATAATAAATTCGGTTGACCAGAGAAAGGTGCGACTTTATTGAACGGCTTTTTAAAACTAATTAAAAAATATCAATGTAAACAATATTTATGTTTGGCCGTTGTTAATTAAACAAGCTAAAAAATTGGTTGGCTGGGGCCAAAGAAGAAACTTTTTATTTTTTAAAAAGTTTATTCAACGTTTCGGACACCTTTAGAAACTACTCAGGAACTACAAAACAAAAACATATGGATATAAAGAAAAGTGTATCATAAAATTAAAACATATAACAATTAAACAATATTAGAAGAAAGAATGGTGAGTTAAATGTTGGAGGAGATTATTGTTTGGTTGTAGAGTAAGGTATGCTTGCAAAGAAAACAGACAGGGGAAATTTTTTTCCAAGTTGGGAAATGTGAAAAGTGGTGGAGATGAAAAACAAATCAATTATTAATTATAAGAGAAATAAATGAATATAAATAAACTAGAAAATGAGTGGAAAATATAGAAAGTTGGTGTGTGTAATTTAGTGGCGGGGGGGGCCTTTTTTGAGGCCCTTTCTTTGGCCACAGCAACTAATTTTTTTTAGCTTATTTAAAAAATACTTGCTGTTTGCTCGATAAAGATCCAAACGGATTTCTTTAAAGTTGGAATACCAACTATAAATATATTGAGCTATCATTTAAAAAAAAAAAAAAAAAATGTATTTAGTGGAGTTCTAGGAAAGAAGAATGTTTTCCTTAGGAAGGAGAAGGAACGCTGTGTCATTTTATTAAGCGTAGGTTTAAGTTCTCCACTCTAATATTAATACGGTAATTAAAGTCTTGATAAATAGTGTGTTATCATTGACTACCCAGAGCAGAATCAGCGTATACCAATTCTACTCTGGACAGGTGTCTGATATCAAGATCATTCTCACGATAGATTAAAAAACACACGAAATTCGGTCGATGTCCATAAAAATGAAACAGGCTGTCAAGAAAACAGTCTCTTTCTAGGATACTTTTTCTTAAATTGTTTTCATTAAGAGAGAAAAAATATTTAATATTTACTTTCTCATATTGCTAGTTATATTTTTAATACAGTTTATTATATCATACTATCATCTATATAATAATAATATTAATATCAATGAAATTTGATGCCAAAATCATGGGGTTTGAAGAAAATTGGTTCCTCGTAATTGTAACTTTACTAAACAGTTTTTTTCCCCCCAGTTTCTTGAGACTTTCTCCATAAAGACATTATAATGGGTTTGATGAAGGAGAGAAATGGTAGAGTTTGAATGAACAAACTAGATAAATGGCTGAACACTGTATAATGTTAAAAGTATTGTAATGTAATGTGATAGCAAGAAGAAAAAAGATATAATTTTTAAATAAATTATAAATCTAAAAATTATAACTAGTGGTTCCAGTCAGCCGCTATCTGCAGGTCAAGAACCGCGGCAAACAAAAACCTTTCAAACAAGGGTCAATACACAGCCAAAGAAACGCCGCTAAACCCTTTCAAACAGGGGTCATTATACAGAGGTCAATGTACAGAGGCCACCTGGCCTTTATACCCTTCATACAAGGGTCAATGAACACTCAAGAGGCCACCTGGCTACCATCTATTAACAAACAGTCTTTGTTAACCACCAACTGGCCACCATCTGTCGCCGCCTCGATCACCGACCTACCTAGGGTCAACATACTGCAAGAGATGTCTTAGTGTCTCTCGTACTTACACATCTGTCAATGTGTGAGTGATACCAATATAAACGATGCCCCACGGGAGGAGGGGATCAGTCTTCATCAGTATTCCATCAGTATCAAATCAGTATTCTACGAGTTATCTACAAGTTATCAACCAGTTCATGTCAGTTCAAGCAGTTAAGCTTCACACATCGCGAGCGCGTCCCTATTCAAGTTTAAACATTACATCTTTAATATTTATTAATCATTTCATAATTCATTTATAGTTGTGCATCTTAGTTCATCTAATTTCAAACACTTTAAATTAATTGTTAAAATATAGTCTATTTTTGTAATTCAGTAGTTCGTATTTCGAGTAACAACTCTCTAACTAACAATCACCTATTCATCACTTCAACTCCTTATTCAAGACATCTGATTCCAATACACTAAATATCACATCTGCCTGGACTTTACACTAAAATGGTACAGTATGGTAGAGTTGGTAAAGGTAAATGACTGGCGAGTAACTCTGTTGTATATCTATCTCCCGTCACTGTGTTTATGTAGGTTCTCCCACTCTAGTCCGAGAGAATGGTCCTGTCATCTTTTGTCTCTCTTTCTCTGCTATGGATCCTCTCTTTGGATCCTATTACAACATCATGGAATTTCGTTAAACTTTATACTAATCATATATACAGAGACCTATCACTTTTATTTGAACTAGTTTCCCCCTGTAAATTCATTAAAGAGAATTTTTTGGGGAAGGAGTAAAGTTATGCTTGTCTCAAAAGAAAATGTAGTTATTTTATAGTTTATATTACTCCCATTTACGTTATCTTGAAGACAACAAAGCCAATTAATAAATATGTAAATCACAGTAATAGAAATTCTTGTGACTATTTCACACCAGATACTTTTTTATTTTTTATTTTTTTTTTCAAAATCTTGGAATAGAATGATAAATAAAAAGCCCCACATATTAAACAAAAATGACTCTACTTTTTTATAACCTTCTGACATTGATAGAGCTCTCATATTTGTTTTTTGTTTTTTTTCTTTGTTTGTCCTGAGTAGGTATATACTTTAACAAATCATTCATCTTCTAAATGCAAATAATCACACACAGACAGACACACTGCCTTTACTTAAACTTGTTCACTTACGACGACAAGAGAACTGTTCCCAGACAGTGTGAGAAAACGTTTCTCGTATTTTTAGTTATTTCACTTCACTTCTTTGCTTCGCCATTTTTTTCTCTTTTTTTTTTTTTTTTTTTTAGCAAACGAGAAAGGCAAAAAAACACTTCTTTCTTACATTTAATACAGATAAAAATCTGATGTTAAGTTTGATAGAAAACATTTCTTTATACTTAAGTTATTCCAAGTTGCTGTGAACATAAACAAAACACGTTGCAAGTCTTTAAACAATTTAAATATATAAAGTATTTTTATTTTCTCTAATAAAATAAATAAATAAATCATTAATAATTCATGTGCAATAAGGAAAATAGGGAGAGGCTATGCCTCTTGACCTCTTTCGGTACACTTTAGTCCTCTCCTGCTTAGAAGAAATGTAATAATATTCAGATTTAAAACAAATTATGTATCCTTGCCAAAAAAATTCTATGGAATATTTAAAATTAAATTATTATTATTACTGAAACATTTTTTTTTCACTACTTATTTTATATAAATACAGTTCAGTATGCTGTCTTATTGTAATAAATATTGAAATTAATTTGCTGCATATGTGATTCATTGATTTAAAATTACGATATATTGTTTTCCAATATAAACAAAAGAAGCTTAAAATGCGCATGTTATTTATTAATACTTTTATTTTTTTGCTGTATAAAAAAGAAATTAAAAATCAATTTAAACAAAATAAAATAAAATAAAATTTATCATAAAATGAATTATTATTTTTAGTGAATCAAAAATGTTTATGATTTATTGACTTGTTTTATTTAAAGGTAGCCCATAATAAATTGTTTTTTTGAGACATAAAAAAAAAAAATGTTTATTTATTTTTATTTTGCTATTATTTATTTAATGATGTAATTATTATTGGTTTTTATAGTTGTGCGGAATTTTTCTGAGTCAGCTAATTTTAATTTTGTTTATTTTGATTTGAATATAAAATAAATTTATTTATTTTTAAGGAAGAATGAAATTTAATGTGAAAAATTCACACGACATTCTCTTAGTCTTGTTATACCCGCAAGGAGTATCTGTTGCATGCAGTTACTTGGGGAGTAGCGACCCACGTGTTACCATAGCTCAGTTCTCCATGCGCTTCGTCAGAACAGTACACAATACAATTAAACTACATACGTACAGCTATACGTTACTGACAAGGACAAACACAGGACACAAACTAGGGTTTCCGCCCTAGTTAATTGGCTTTAGAAAGGGAGAAGGAAGGGATTAGCTCAGTGGTAGCGACACGGAGGTCCCGGGTTTGAATCCAGCATGCTGCCCTTAGATTTTCTCTTCCTAGGAGCTTCTTACAACTCACTGTACGGTGATGGGCAGTGTTGTCTGTAGCTAGAGAACATGGCTTGGAGGCCGGCAGTGCACTGAGAAGGCTCCGCGGGGCCACAATAGAGCTTTCAGGTCGCAGTGCGATAATCCCCCTACAATAATCTACATCTTACTACAGTTAACACTATTACAAATATAGAAAGGCAAATTTCCATTCAATTTTTAAATTTCATTACACCTTTGTCCTAACCTAAATATACTCTTGAATTTATATGGATGGGTTCGTAATGCTGGATAATATCTGGTATTTTATCCATCGTGCATGCATATTCCTTTTGTTCCTGACCGGTTTCGGATTTTTTCCTCCATCGTCAAAGTAAAATTCACCAAGTTTCTTATAGAGAGTTAACTTCAACACAATGTTTCTGTTACACTCACACTTGTCGGTTTGTTAGTTGTGGTATATAATTATGTGGGGAGGTTATGTTATGTTATTAGGGGTGTGTGTTTAATGACAAAATGGAATTATTATGAATTATGATTAGACATTAGAAAATGGTGTATAATAAATAGCATATTTTGAAGGATATTTTATAACTAAATTTTAATAGTGTTGTTAAGTATGCTCAGTGTTTTATCAAGTCATTTTTATTAAGGGCGGGGGTCCATAAGTTACTTCAGGAGAATACTGTACTAATAAGAATAGATAAAAGTTTGAAGAAGGGCGATGCAAAGTTTATGGTCAGTCAAAATTTATTTATACAAGCTTTTGTCGGACCATAAACTTTGCATTGCCTTTCTTCAAACTTTATCTATTCTTATTAGTACAGTTTACTCCTGAAATAACTTAACCCCCCCCCATAAAAATGACTTGATAAAACACTGAGCATGCTTAATAACACTACTGAAATTTAGTTATAAAGTATTCTTCAAAACATGCTATTTATTATAAACCATTTTCTAATGTCTAATCATAATTTATAATAATTCCATTTTGTCGTTAAACACATACACACACACACACATAGTAGCATAACCTTATAACCTCCCCACATATATACAATTAACAAGTGTGAGTGCAACAGAAACATTGCGTTAACTTTCTACACGATCTTGGTGAATCTGCTCTGACGATGGATAAAAATCCGAAACCGGTCAGGAACAAAAGGAATATGCATCCTACTACGGATAAAATACTAGATACTAAATATTGGTGGTATGGGGCAAGTATCTACTCACATAGTTTAGTGGAAGTGAATAAATTATAGTCCAGAATAGAATGCCAATATCATTGCTCACCACCACCATATAAATTTTGAAATTTAATGCCGAAAATTCCTTAAGACTACACTCCCCACCCCCCCAGATGTTACAAATCAAAGTGATATGTTTATACTGATTTAAAAGTTCGCATTTCAAGTTTTTTAAAGGAAGTCTCTTTTAGTCGCTTTTCGAGAAAGGTGACTGTGGGTTTACTCTTATGCTACCAGCAATATTAGCAGCTAGTTTTCATTATTAGGACAGGTATGTGTAAAAGGCTCCACGATAGTTGGGTAGGGGTACCAGTAGCTGCAAAAAACACATCCGGCGCCTGTGAATTGGACAGGTTCATATCTAGTCTCTAGTTCAGGGACATGTGGCCTAAATGCTTAATTACGTATTCTACTTTTTGTTGAAAGGTAATTTGTTTAATTACGCATTAATATTGCGTAAAATTCGTTGTCATTAAATTATATCTTATTTGTTTAATAATTTTAACCAACTTTAATTGTACTATAGGTTCATTTTCTCGCTTGACGCTCTTGAGGCGTAGTTAGAGACTTGCGCCTCGCTGCCCAGCAATATTAGCCGCGAGTTTTCACCATCAGTGCAGCTATGTGTAAAAGGCTCCACGCTAGTTGGGTAGGGGTACTAGTAGCTGCAAAAAACACACCCGGCGCCTGTGAATTGGACAGGTTCATATCTAGTCTCTAGTTCAGGGACATGTGACCTAAATGCCGTTAGTAGTGGGCTGGCATCAACATCGTGTAACCGCCTACTCGTCCCTATTAAGTAGCATGTTAGCTGAAGTGTCTATGGTTATCACTTAATATTTTAAATTATATTGTAAGTTGTTGTTGTTGCAACTTATAGAATAGTTTATTTTAACGCTCATCTCTTTAATTGCGTTATAAACCGGTTTTACTGACTACACGGACATCAATTTCCAAAAAATAAAAGCTCTTTTCAGGGGGACTTTTTTATTTTCAATGAACCACAGAACATGTATTTGCAATGTGAATCCATAATTTCTCTCAAGGCACTCAGAGAAAGTAAATAACAAAACTGTTCAATTGTTTGGGAACATGAAGAGATAAATGAGATCTCATTAGGCTGGTCAAAATCTTCTGGGTGAAGTCATAACTGCAGAGTTGTGGTCCCCCTTCATTTCAAGCTCCTTTTTTTTTTTTTCTTCCTGACTCTTATTAAAGACAAGGGGACAAACAAGGAATTGGAGCTACTAACAATGAGAAAACCGACTTCCTGGTTGAGAAATCTACAGCCACAAAATGCTATAATTATTGTTAATGAAGTGAACAGTGACGTAGTATTTTGTTTTTCATTGGTAGATAGATATAAATATATGTTTGCCTAAGTAAAACTTTATCTATTGCAATTCTGTAATTGATCGAAATAAGACCTATATTCATATAACATTTATTATCTAAAATTACTTCCCCAAATAAGTTCCCAAAGTACATAAAAAAACTAAAAACTTTAAATACCCTGTACATAAAAGAAACGTTATGACATCCTTGAAAAATTTCAAAGATTTTTCGTAAAAAAATTATTCTCTCTTCCCTCCCTAACGCCTAATTATGTACTATCGATTGAGTGTGCTCTTGAACCGTTAGAGACTTTCACCCTTGCTCTACACTTCAAATGCTGCCTCAGAACCCTAGCTCTTGACAATCATCGCCTCCCGAAAATTGTTGCAACTGAAATTATTCAGAAGAAACTGTTTTGGTTTAAACACTGGCTTTCGATGGCGCGCGATTTTTCCAGCGACCTATCTTGCACTCTTAATGATTATGATCAATGGAGTGATCAACTTTCGAACTTACTTAATAAAATTAGATCAGTTCGCATCGAAGAGTCATTCTGTCGTGCGGGGAATTCTGAGCGCTTTTTTTTTTGTATAAAACTTTAATCACTGACCATAAGTCATTTGTAACATCGTCCCTATTCAATAACCTCAGACTCTCAGATATATGCTGGTTGCTGAAACTAAGAGCAGAACTGTTATACCTAAATTATTCCCCTTGGTTGGAGAAAGATTCCGAACGAGAAATGTGTCCTCTCTGTAACTGCCAAGTACGGGAGGATTTGTTTCACTTCTTGGCAGAATGTCCTGCATTATTGGATGTGCGGCTCCTCCATCTCGGCAAATGTTCACTTTCTGGAGGAGAAATTATTGTTTACCTATCCGGACAACGGCCTTGTCATCCTTTAATTGCTTATGCTCGCCACGCTTGGAGAGTTAGGCACGTCAGGATCTCAGATTCTTTAGGTTAGCTTTTCAGTTTTTTATTGTAATTAAAACTATGTTTGATTTATTTAACCATTAGTTGTGTTAATACTTTTTTTTACTTTGATATCTTATTTCAGTTCTGTTTCAGTTCTAGTGTAATTCTTGATGTTTTTCATGATTTTTTTTTTTTTTTGTATTACTATTTCATTTTCTGTAATGGCGGTAAACTCTAGCACACGGCTCTTTGCCATGCTTTTATACTGAAGTATTTTAGCATCTACTGTATTATTTTTTTTAAAAATAAAGTACTTATAATAATAATAATAATAATAATAATAATAATAATATAAAAGAAACAGGCGTTTGCTGAAGTATTAAGAAGACACGTCTTTGACAATATTTTGAAAGTAGTAATGCCGGAGAAGTAATGCTTTTTAACTTAGGATCATTTAAAAGATCCTGGAACATAGAATCCTTCATTTTCTTGCCCCATTTCTTTTACCCCCTCCCCTTTCTTACGGTTTCGTCGTCTTGATAGTACATCAAAATTGAATTGAGAAAAAAAATTTCAAGATCTAATAATTGCATCATCCTAGGAAGTGATGAAACATTTTAGTTCAGAGAAGTAATTGTCACCATTAGCCAATCATGTGATGATGCCTTAGTCACTTTCGAATCAATTGAAAGGCAGTATGGTAGAGGATAAGTTAGCCGCTAAAGGATTAGAATATGTTGATAGTTTTGTAAGTTCGGTTTTAAATAGATTTTTTTTAATTTTTAAATATTCTTAATTTTTTTGTTTGGTTTGGTTCTATGCGGCGGAGGATTTTAAGGTTGATGTTATAGGAATATTATAATAAGCAATCATTCAACAAGTTTCAAACAAACCAAAAATTGTTCTTTTTTTATTTGAATAAAAAAGGTTAAACTTAATATGAAACAATTGAATTCTTTATATTAGTGTGATTCAAAAAGGGAAACTTGGTCCGAACATATAAAATTTGGTAATCCTGACTAGTCCAGAAACACAAGTGGGTAAGTTCAGCACTACAAATTCCCAAGCTTTCCCAGCTAACCTTATACAGTTTACTAGTTAACAAGTAAATTAACAATAGATTCTATTGATCGATAGAATGAACACCTAGACAATTCAATGCTTCCCATGTTGAATCAGTTCTCTTGAAAATAAATCAATATAGTCAAATGTTAATGTTTTTTCAAATTTCCCCAGCAATGCCTCCATTTTTTTTAACAAATGAGGTTTGATATTTAAAATATTTTAATGCAATTCTTGACACTATTCTAATGACAAATGTTCTACATATTGGAATTTGTTTCCTAAAACGCTGAATTATTTTTGAACAAAAAGCATTCTTTGCTTTCGATGTTTCTGAAGTAAACTAATCTTTTTAGCTAAAATGTCGGAATCTGGAGATTGTAATATTATCCGATAGCCAGGCTTCCATTAAAACACTGTGTTCATATGTAATCAAATCAAAAATGTTATGGAAATGCCTCGGTAAACTCAATGACCTGGGCAAGACCAATAGATTTAATACTATTTTGAGTGCCAGGGCATGTTGGCATGCAAGGAAATGAGATGATGCCAACACCCTGGCAAAAAAAGACGTATCTCCCCTTATGGGGCCGAAACACTTTTGTGAGATAAGCAACCAATTTTTTTGGGAAGTGCTCAGAAATGAGAAGAAAGTGAAGAGTGTGTAGCCCTGGAAAACCCTCCCAGGACTGAAGCAGGCTCTGACCAGAATAGATATGAAGCATGCATCAGTCTGTGTAAAAATAGGCTTCATTGAAGATTCAGGGGGCACCTGAAGAAATTGAGCATAGAATGTGAGACTTCCTATAGAATCTATGGGAAGATGGAGTAGATTCCAATAAACCTGCTAACTAACTTACAGGTTAGTAAGCAGGGTGGAATATATATTCATCCTGTAATGTGAGTTCTCATCCTGGCACCAACAAAAGAGCACAATAGACCTCTTTTGCTCACAGTGTACTTCCCCCCCCCCAAATCTCTTTAGCCTCAAAAAGAGAACTGAACGTTTTAACTAAAACCGATCAGTTTAGCAATTATACGAGATGTAGATGTAGTTAGTGTACTAAGTTTGGGGCCTATACTTTGCTCAATGTGCACGCTTTCGTTTTTGTGTGAGGTAACCCGGGTTCGATTTTTGGGTGCACCAAAATTTATACCGGTTATTTTTAAATTTGGCGCATCTCTGGTACATAACGGTACCTAGACGTTCATTAATCGTATGGTGGCTTTGTGAGAGAGTAAAGCGGAAGTACAATCGACATGGCCTAAGTGCACTGTACCTTCTGCTGGAGTGATCCATGCTAGGCAACCCAGGCTTAATTACAATTATGGTACTTACTGCCAACAAAGGCCTATGACAACGGTAATAAAAGAATTTTTTTTGCTAAAACAGGCAGGTCATCGATCCTATTTTCCATAATTCGTATCTATTTTAATTAATGCCTACCGTTTTATTATAGTTATATTTTCGTATCAACTCCGAAGGGTGGATCTTATCTGTAAGTAATGGTTTTATATAACTTCAACATGCTGGATAATGAGAGGGCTTATTGATTGCCAAATAGGGAATCCCAATCGGAGCCCTGCGTGTAGTGTTTGCTAGACATACTGTCTGAATTTAGTTGGTCGATGATTGTTCTGTGTGTTGCTGGAGCAAACCAGTGGCATTTGCTTTAGAGACCCCAAGGCAGGAAGGATGCAGGAATCTCGATAAGGCTGACTTACGTATATATATATATATATAGACAAAAAAAAATGTTTTAAATCAGTATAATTAATAATGGTTTTAAAAATATAAAACTGTATTATGACTGTAGGTGTTTTGTGTGTGTGTGTGTGTGTGTGTGTGTGTGTGTGTGTTTTAAACTGGTTCAATAAATCTTTTAATGTCGCTTTAGCAATATAAGAGAGACAATGATTTAGTAGGTGTACAGTAGTTAAATGTAAATAACTGTTCGTAAAGGTTACAGATGATCGTGAGTGTGTGTTAGTTTAGTTTTGTTATATTTGTATAGTAAGGGCGTCACAGCTAAGATCTATACATATATATGGTGTATTTTGATATGTATAACTAGTGTAATACTAAGTATGTAGGCTTGTAACACACCAACTAATAATAGAGGTAATTAACAAGATACTAGTTGTAGTTGTTTAATAGTTTAGCGCACATTGTGTTAATAGGATGTATTTATACACACACACACACACACACACACACACACACACACACACACACACACACAAGTATTACTGTGTTGTTTACAGTGTTAGGCTATAGTGTGTGAACACACTGTGAAACATAGAACATTGTGTCACATGCATATGATGGAAACCACTTGACACCACACCCTCACATATATTGTAACCCGTTGCCGCCTTCAAACACTCCAAAACATCTCTACCCACTAAACCACTGCACACCATTTCACCATCATATCTACCTCTCTTTCACTCTCACTAACATTCGCTTTCTTTCTAATAATATATCGTTCACATTCTGTTTGTGACAATAATTATATTACATTTTTTTGACTGGGAAAAGGAAAACTCCCGCCTATTTGCTTTTTATTATCATTTAAAAATAGATTCTTCTCTTTTTATTGCGTGTCATAAATTTTATTTCATTAGCATTGTATATGACATTTAAAATAATTTTTTTTCTTTATATAACTTTTATTTTATTTCTTTTCAAGAAGTATTTAAAAAAAGGAACATTTGGATTTTTGTATCATCATAGACTGCAATTTAGCATACATCTGATTTCAATAAACATTCACTTTGTTAAATTTACGTACTTTCTCTTACTATCACTTTCAAGCAAAATTATTGAAAAATGATCTATGATTACGGAAGTAGTAATCAGTTCTGGGTAATTCAATTCTAAGGAACATTAGTCTTCTTGATATAAAACTGCCATCATACAATGTTTTCTTTTACACTTACGTAATTAATATAAGGCTGAACGCACACCAGTTAGTCCAAGACCAGACAAAACAGCTTTTAGGCACTTATTGTATTCGTGGTTGTTTATGGCACAACACACACATCGGTTAGTCATTGCGATCAGACATGTCTAAGCAAGCCTGTCTCTCGTGGCTGGATGAAATAGCGCCGGTAGCATTCAGTCAGCTTTTCGACAGCAATAGCTATACAACAATGTGCAGTTTATTTCATCTATTATTACTGATAATATTAGAATAACCTGCAATAATTATGGGTGTAATAGGATCATTGAGAGAGAGTGTCACAAAATTGAGAATTTTACTCGCTACTTTGGAGCAGGCTAGAGTGGGAGAATCTGTTTATATACAGCTGCGCTAGCCCTACAAGTGACAGTCTTTAGAAGAGTTTATACAGCACTTAATACACGTCAGCAACCAACTACTATTTCTCTTTACTCAGTCTAAATCTCTCGTTACCTAATCTCTATTTATGTAAAGTCCTGAGATTTTGACTGTGTAAAGAGAAGGGTAGTAGTTGGTTGCTGACGCGTTGTAACTGCTGTATAAACAACTGTTCTAAAGACCGTCTTGAAAGGCAAGCGCAGCTGTATATATACAGAGCCTCCCACTCTAGTCTGCCCTATGTAGCGAATGAGATTCTCAATTTTGTGTCTCTCTTTCTCTCTGCTTTAGATCCCTCTCTTCGGATCCTATTTCAGTGAGTATTGCAAAAGCCAACAGCTGGGAAAAACTGCAGGAAAAATTAAAATATAAGTGATTTGTGATGTAGAATTTCCTACTAGATGTTCATTTATCCTTTTGCTAAAGTCTAAATAAGTCTTTTGTTAAGTATGTAAAAATAAAATTGTAATAAATTATTGTAATTTAATAAAGTGTTAACAGTACCTCAAAATGAAAAAAGTCGCGCTTAACTTCGCGCTCCTCGAACAAATGGATGAACCCAATACCTCCTATTTCTTGTCTCATATACACTCCCAAATCATAAATACACCTATAACAATAACTTTGTTGTCCGACATTTTCTTCAAAACTGACCGATTGGTGTGAGTTTACTATCTATGACAGAAGTTGTCTTGTCTCGCTTTGATTGATCCCTGTCTCCTCTTGCCTTGACTAAACCAGTGGTGCATTCAACCTAAGCTGAGCTTATTATTTAATCAAAATGCTAACTTTCAAAAAAATTTGTCAATAATAATGTGAAAATCGTGATTTTTTAATTTATTTTATTTAATTTTTAATTTAGATTCTATATTTTCAAAGATCAAGGAGCAAAAAAACTACCGTCAAGATTTTTCTTTCTAGCAAAATTATTGAAAACCGTATTTAATGTTTTAATTCAACTACGAATATTTTTTTCCTTGAGTTTATGAAATATTTTATACGATTTTGATATATTTTGATCTGAAAGGACCCCACGGGACATACAAAAATTTTTGTGTTATTCTTATCCTTAAATAATGTATATGATCGCTTGTAACCAAATAAATCTGATGTGAAACACCTAGAATGGAATCAGGCCAGTTCTTATTGAGCAAATTCACCATCCAATGCGCTGGACTCAGTAGTTCCATTAGCAACTGTTCCGAGGCGCCATCATCATTATGTCTCCAAGTTCACTTCAACTAAGCATAATCCCCTCTGTCGGGCCCACTGGTAATATATTGCGAGTGGGCAACAAATCTACCTTCTAGAAGCTGTCACTAACTTTCACCAGAAATAGAAGAAACTGGTATAAAAAACTGAAAATTGGAGAACTTTAGTAAGTCACCAGATAGACTTTGACAAGTTATCAAGTCTCTCCAAAAAAAAACTAGCCACAATAGTTATTCCACTGTTAGTTCTAATTAGCCATATCAATTTTCAAACGACTCACTTCAGCCAACGCTACCGTTCTACATTCATCACGCTACCAACATCATCAGAATCAATAAATTCACTTCAGAATTTTTTTAATAACTTTATTTAGCTTTATTTGGGCATTACAAATTTAAGTTTTATGTCAAGTTGAAGGGGAAAACTGTAACACTTAAACTGACTTTACCTTATCTATATTTCTGGCATGCATCAAGCATGTACATGGTGGAGTAGAGGAAACATGATATAAAGACCATAAGCGCACTTTCAAAATAACATTTACTTCCTTACAGTTATGAGCGAAGTTTTTATGATTAATATGATCATAATTAAAAAATCTGGTGTGAAACACTCACACAACTTTCTCTTACTCCAGTTCTCAAAATGATAATTGACAAATTTTATAGTTTGTGTACCAAATTAATGAAATTCGTCGAAAACTGAAAAAAACTGTTCAGTAAAAGCGCACTTCCGGTTTACTAATTTTCTTGAAACTCGGAATATCAGCCATCTATTTATTTCTAACTAATTATGGTTGGATGATAGAATTGTACAATCAACTAGGATAGCATTTTGATGAAAATCTAACCCCACCCCTTCCCTAAAAATATCCCTTAAAAAAAATTTCCCAGATAAATGTTTAGATAAAAGTTGTAGATCTTTGATGTTTAGTTTATATAGGAAGTTCCAAAAAAATCGTCGGAGCCATTTTTGAGAAAATTGCGAAAAAGTGAATAAATCATTTAGTAAAGTGGTAAAGTAAACACACTTCCGGTTATCCGATTTTATTCAAACTCGGAATTTCAACAACATATTTAATTCTAATTAACATTATTTAGATGCAGAATTGTCTAATAAACTGAAATAGCACTTTAGATGGAAACCTAACTTCACCCCTCCCCCAAAAGTGCCCTTCAGTACATTTTCCCGGAGAAATGTTTCTAATAAAAGTTGTAGCTCTTTGTATGTGTGGTTGATGTTCCAAGTTTAAAGAAAATCATCGGAGCCATTTTGAGAAAATCGCAAAAAAGTAAAAAATCCAACTAATAAAGTGGTACTTCCGGTTGAGGAATTTTGACAGATAACGTACAGTCAGATCCCATGGTGACCCCTAAACGGAATATCAAATTTCAACTTTCTACGATTTTTCGTTTTTGAGCTATGCTGTTCACATACATACATACACACACACACACACACACACACACGGACACACGGACACACACACACACACACAGACCATTTGCTAAAAAACACTTTTTTGGACTCAGGGGACCTCAAAACGGATATTTCCGGTGAAAACTCGATATCGAAAATTTGACACGATTACAATACTTCCTCTTACTAGAGTAAGAGAAAGTAAAAAAAAAAAAAATTGATTATTAAATAACAGTATTTTTATTATTCATCATTAAATAAAAAAAAAAAAAATTATAAATTTTATAACTATAAAAAAGAAATAAGATGTTTGAAAAATATTTATGGTAATTTATTATTATGAACGTGCTCGGTCACTAATCCCTTCTGACATTATTCTTCTCATTTAATAATTAGGATTTATAAAATAAAAATTTATATGATAAGTTATTCTCTTATTTGCATTCCATTAATGGTGGTGGTGGTGGTGGTGGGGCATCACTTATTGCTTAGTAAAGTTTATAATTAAAAAAAAAAAGCCAAGAAACTAAAACATCAAACTCTTAATTTGCACTATCAATTTGACGTATTAATATTTCATAGTTTTTTTAATTTTTTTTCCGCTAAACTTTAATCCTATTATTAAAAAAAAAAAAACCAATTTCTAGCAATTTACAAAAATAACTTTAATTATTTAAATTAATTAAATATTTTATAATTAAAAAAATGTAAATCCTGTAAATATTACAAAATAATTAATGGTTACTAGATTTTTTTTTTTAATTTTTTTTTGTTTGAAAATTTTCCTGTTTTAACGGTAACCTGGCCCAGACAGGTAAAGTGTAATTTTTGTTGCTCACTTTTCTATAAAATTTCTTTCGTTTTTTTTTTTTGTTTTTTTCTGTAAATAGTTGTCGAAATCTCAATAATTTCTTAATACAAAATATATTATGATAATGTATAATCGATTTTAAAGAAACAAACATATTCAATGATGATAGATTATCGAAAAACTAAGCGAGATAAATTTTTCGTTTGTATTATAATTTTTGCTTTTTGATGTTTTCTATTTTAAAGAAATGATATTTTAAATTATTAATATTTCGTGAGGTCCAACATCAACCATTTCGGGTTACGCTGACGAACTGTTTTTACTATTAGCCGATTCAAGTGAGAAGTTGTAGTTTAACGTCAACCATCTCACACGCCACCTAAATTTAAGGAATATGATGATCAGCGAGGGAAAAAAAAAACCAAAACTATGGTGGTGTCCATGCGTAATGTGACGTATAGGATTTCGCTGGGAGATCAACCACTGGAGCAATGTTGATGCCTTTAAATATTTAGTGGTCAATATCGCGAAGGATGGTAAAATCAACTACGAGATAAACATGCGATGTGTAGCTAGAGGGCAGAATGTTTTATGCTGTAAATAGACAATTTTTTTAAGGGAAAAGAGAAGGTTTCCGATAAAACCAAGCTGGCGGTTGTATGAGTCCACGTTCTTGCTTATCCCGACCTACTAACGATACAAGTCTTGGGCCATTACCACAAAGCATGAATCTAAACTGCCGGCTCAACAAATGAGATTTTTACGCCGAGTGGCAGGAGAAAAGACCCAGGCGTGATAGAGTTCAGAACCAAACCATACGCTTCACTCATTGTGAACTCGCTGATGAAACGGGTCCAAAACTCACAATTACGGTGGTTTGACCACGTGGTGCGTATGAATGGTGCGCGGTGTCCCAAGCAAGCCATGGAAGCGAGGACCGAAGGCAGAAGGACAAGAGGTCAACGCCGAACCACTTGGCAGGATAATGTTTTTTTTGTTGTTTTTTTCCCCCACACCTTTCGGGCGGTCCCTGAGCTTGCGCTCACACCCGCCCAGAAGCCATCGACTTCAGAAATAGAAGGAGGAAAAGAGCTAAAGAAAAATTCCTGCCCTCCCTCCCTCCTCCACCAACCCAAGTAGGCAGCGCAGAGACACGTTATCCAAACGAACCTGATACATCTAAACAAACCAACAGCAGAGCCCCAGAGGTACCCAACAACAAGCCACAGATCCAAAAAGAAACAACAATAACAAAAATAAACGCAACACTAACAGAAGAACGAAAAAATAAAATGAATAAAAACCTTAAGCAGCCACACGCACACAACCACCAATAAATACATCCACTCAAAGCCTCGCACATACCCATAACGAATAACCCCCCACACCATACATCCCAAAACGTATATCCTAAAACAACCAGCAATTTCCCAAACAACACAACAAGGGGAAAACTCCAAAAAAAGAATAGAATAAAATAAATAAATAAAAATAACCCATCCAAAGCAATCCCTCCAACCTGCCCTAACTCCGCCTTACAAGGCCCCACGAAAATCGGCGCTCAAACGCCTCGACCGAAACTCTCTTAAGGCTTCATAGGCCGGGTCATTCTCCAATAACTAAGGAAGAGAATCGTTACTCAAGCTGAGGTGAAAGCCCACTTTGCGCCTCATAGAGGCTCTCAGATCCTCGTACATGCCGCAAGACAAAAGAATATGCTCCGCGGTCTCTTCCATTCCACAACGGCAGTTCCCATTGTCCACCAAACCCATTCTATCAGGATAATGTTAAAAGTATATTACAAAAGCGAGGTAAGACGTGGTTAAATGCTCGGAAGGAGGCAAAAGATAGAGATGGTTGGATAGCCTTTTGTCTCAGACCTACACTCAAGGTACAAGGGTTATAGACAAAAACAAAATTTGGAAAGTTCGGCTAGAAGTAAAAAAACAAGATGTCACATCCTTGTTTTATATTTTAAATATGGAATGGAAAAAAGAGGACTTTTACCAACATTTTGCTTTGGAAAGAGGAAAGTAAAATATATTAATATTTTGATTTGATAAGAATGGAATGTTTGGAATGGAATCCAATTAAAAAAATCTAGTGTGATACAATTAGACGACTTTTTCTTATTTTAATTAATTTAGTCAACAAATTGTTTTTTAAAAAATTGCAATGGTTAGTTAGGCTGGCCATAAATATCTAGGTGGGGATATTAATTGTATACCTGTACGGCCTTATGTGAAGCACTCTATGTTTAAACCGAGAAAACATGTGCAAATTTAAATTTAAACTAACTGAGATATTTCCAAACACAACGTACATATCTCTATACTATCATTTCATTTAATTCGCTTATATTTTTTTATTACTTTCTCTTACTTCTCCTAATAAGAGGAAAGTATTATAATCGTGTCAAATTTTCGATATTGAGTTTTCAACGGAAATA